>JAHWXV010047831.1:0-17763 GCA_024586415.1 Phrixothrix hirtus
ATCTCTAAAACATAGTTTTTGAACACATTGGCGGCTTCTCCTCCCGACGAAAACCGTTGTCCGCGCAATTTATTCTTAACGTTCGGGAACAAAAAGAAGTCATTGGGTGCCAAATCAGGATTGTAGAGTGGATGACCCATTAATTTGATTTTCTGAGTGTTCAAATAATCGGTTGTTAGACGAGATGTGGGAAATCTCGCATTGTCGTGATGCAGAATGATCCCACGGCGCTTGTTTGTTTTCCTTATTTCCCTGAAGATTTCCGGAAAATAAATGGTAGTATACCATTCATAAATGACCGTTTTACCTTCCTGTAAAGGCACTGTTACCACATGACCAGTTTTTCCGAAAAAGCAGGCGACCATTTGTTTCAAAGTGCTTCGAGCGCAAACAACTTTTGTTGGTTCATCTTAAAACACCTATACAGTCGACTGCTGTTTACTTTGCGCCTCATGCGCATATATCCAGGATTCATCACCTGTTATAATATTAAACACGTCTTTTGAAGCACCGCTATTGCATTTGCTTCCACCAGATGTTTTCAAATTATGTGGGATCCAACGAGAACAAACCTTTCTCACGGCTAAATGTTCATGCCATATTTTATATATGCTGGTCGAACTAATGTATAGGATTGCCTCAATCTCACAGTATATCACATGACGATCTTCCATTATCAGTTTTTGCACAGCATCAATGTTTTCTAGCACAACAACTGATTTTGGATTACCTTCATGACTTTCGTCGGCGAGCGAACGGGCGCCACGAGTAAACTCGTTATACCAACGTTTCATAGTGGGAAAGGATGGGGATTCATCGCCAAAAGTGGAAGTAGGTTGATCGATGCACTCTTGTCTAGGTAATCCACGTTGACAGTCGTAAGAAATCATCGCACGAAAATTTTCACAAGTTAATTCCATTTTACGCTGAGGCACAATTTTTAAGTCATTATAACACCACTAATGTCAAAATGTTCTGAATAAGGCTACGTTCAAAAATGTCAAACTCTTCATTACAAATGTTAGATGGCGTCTTAAACACGCAGTGTTGCCAAGGCTCACAATAAAAATAGTGCCCCTCATATAACGGATATTTTAATTTACAAAATATTGCATGTAGATAAGAATTATATTTTTGCTTAATGAATGCCGAGTGCTAGCCGAGGTATTAAACTTTTTCATTTAGTTACAGCATTTTATTAAGGCAACTGTTAAAATGTGTATTCTAAATGTATAGGTATAAAGTAACTCATATTAAATGGTAAAGAATGCTGCAAATACTAGGCAAGGAAAAGCGGTATAGGCCACATACATTAAAAATTTAATTTTCTATTTTATATATTTAGTGTAAATGCTACGATAAATACCGTGAAGCATTAAAGCAGTTCCGCAAAATGTTTAGTACAAAAGGAAAAATAGTAATTTTAAAATACAGAGTTCCAAGAAACGGGATTTACTTCGACCTTAATTGCATCCAGATTTACCGCAGGAACTTAATTATAACCTCATCAACATTTTGTGAGGTTATGAACTATACTTTGCCTTGAAGCGTTACCATAAAGGAGTCTACTCTATACACTATAACGTTTTGTGTTACCTAGTTTAAATTAAGATTTTGTTTTAGAAATCACTCATACACGTGCGTAGTACGTACTCATTTGTTTATGTCCACGATCTCTTGGAAATGAATGGAGTACAGAATAATTCGACAACTTTACGTCAATAACCGTTTAAAACAAGTCGTAGGTTAGATATTTTAATACGGCATTTTTTACACTCAACATTGTATTCCCAAAACTGTTTAATTTTACATTATATTATAGCGAGCTTTTCCTGTTGGAAAAATATTGATTCTAAAAGGTGCTTTCCTACGTTCGAATAATTTAATAAATATGCATTAACCAAATGCTTTCTAAAATAACAAAGTAAGGTGCGATTATACAAACTATCCTCACTTGATCGAAAAAAATCAAAATTAATTCATAAATTTAATCTTTAAAACAATATCTAAATCGATTCAAAACATTTAATCGCAAAGACAAATGAAAGCAAGCATGTAAAATCGTAAACGTGTTTAGTGCTGATTTAAATATTTAAAATATTAATGTATATTGTGCGTGATAACACTCACCCCACCACACATTTGTGCGGCATAATGTAGAGGATATCCTCCATGAACATCTGGCGTTGAAACCGGAGAGCCTGCCGCTAATACCGCTCGTAACGCCACTGTTTCCCCACAAACTGTAAGTTAAATAAATATCATGCACTTATGAAAATAACTTTCTGAAAATGCATGCTAAACTTTGTCGAATTTACATATTTTCGTGTTAAAATAAGTACATTAACCATGATTTAATAGCTTATTCAAATGTATATAAATTATAGTTTACATTTGCAAACAGTGGGGTTTTTAAAATTAGTTCGAATTGATATTATTTAGAAAATTATTAACTCTGTAGATAAATATAGATATTTAGGCGATCAATTTTATATAAAAATCATACATAAATTGTATCTATTTCTAATGCCGCGCCGGTATAAGCTGGTAAATAAGTCTACCGATTAGTTTAAAATAAACTTGTTCTCACACATACTAGGTTAAGACATTTTAATAACAGTAAGGGATAACTTCAAACTTAAACAAGGCGTAAGAATTCTAATCAAGAGAACTTTCTACAAAGGAATTTTAATTGATTAGATAGATATCATTTAGTCGTGCGGGTAATTGAATCTTCTGAAATCTGTGAATTTTTGGAATTTCCACTCATTTCAATTTCCTTTTGTACAACACGCAGGTTTTTAATTTCACGTAAATCGTTATCTGCGTAAATCTTAATAGCGGTCGCTGTTCATGCGTACATAAGACTCTCAACTGTTTCTGGCCCACAAGGCTAATGTGAAACTTGTGTCACAGTACAGATAGAACCGGCACGACACTTGGAATTTGAATATTTTGATTGTACTCGAGGAAGATAGCTACTAATATGTTTAGTTGTGCAGGTGCTAGTGTTGGATTTAAATTTCCCGTCCGTTATCTGTGGTCCCCTCCTTCACTTACAGCGAGTTTGACTTATACACTGCACGGGTGTGGTGCATATTAGCTGCTTTCTATTCATAAAAAACGGCATAAAAACTAGGAATTTTTTTATTTATTAACAAATTAATTGAGAGTAATTATAGATTGCTACACAACTGTGTTGCTAGAATTTATAGCAACTATTTGTATTTTTAATTACTAATTTAATTAACGTTTGTGGTAGTATATGTTATATTCATATACTAACATAATATGCTAATTGTTTTATATAAATGATTTTTTATATCTAATAAATTCAATTACAAATGTTTCATTATGAAATAGCCATAATAAGATTTATGTAGGTAAGAGTGAGAAAGGGTTACCTATGAAAAATTTGGCTTCACATGAATATTAATAAAATCCCTTTCCAGTTACTTTAGTTTTTATTTCTATGGTATCCACACTGCTTTTTTGTATACTGTACTTTTATAGAGTAGAAAACCATGTATAAGTTATAAGTTCTCCATGTGTTGCTACACGTTCTCGAACAGGAAGAATCTTTATGAAAAAAATTTAATAAGCTTCTATCTTACACTAAAAGGTGATTCAATACTTAAAATGTAAATAAATAGGATTATAAATCATCAATATACTTTCATTTTCATGCCAAAATATGCTGGAATTTTTCTTATACACTATCGTGACGTTTGACGAGTATCGGAAATATCACGATTCTACAGTCTTTATCGTCAATCACTGTTTCCCGTGTACTACAAAGTTAATTTTCAAGGATTTAGTCTTCTGAACTGAACTGTTATGACGTTAGCCGTGCTTTCGCCAAACGCTCGGTTAATATTGCGTGTTACCACAAATGCGTTATTTAATTTTTAACGCTCAACTAATAGTGTATCCACTGTAATTTAAAATCATTTTGTTATTAAAACAAATAAAAACAAACATTAAGGTGTTTTGATTAGGTCAAACTTGACCAGTTATTGACACACACTTTTTGAAGTTGACGAGTTTATTAATTATTTACGATAATGTATTAACGTTGTTTTATAATGAAATCAATAAACGATGTTTACACCAATTCCATTACTTAAAACAGTATCAATTACACTGTTATCGCAGTTTTTTACTTTCTCATAGGTAAAAGAGAAAGTATTGTTTTCGTCCAACATTTTGGATGTCGAAATTTTAGTGGAAATACACGTTTTCGGGTCCCCTAAACTCGAAAATTATGTTTTTAAAAATTGATCTGTCTGTGTGTGAACAGGATATCTCGAAAACGAAAAGTCGTTGGTAAACAAAATTTTATATTTGAGTTTGTATCCATCCTCGCATGCGACTGCAATAATTTCATTTAACTTCGCTAACCGGAAGTGCCACTTTACTCTTGTCATTTTTTGATCTTTCGCATTTTTTTTTAATTTATTGCATTTCTTAATCATTTAATGACCTTTCATATAGTTTAGGTTATTTCTCAGAAACATTTTCATAAATTGAGTAACCGGAAATACCTTTACCGTTAACTCCAAATAAAATAACTATGAAACTAAAAGTTCTAGTTGAATGAAAATTTATGTTTGCGGTCATAACTGTCTTTGTATACCAAATCAAGAATCTGGTCAAAACCTAATAATCGGCAGTTCCACTTTATTTCTATCATTTTTAGATATTTTCCGAATTTTCGTTTTTTGCAATTTTCTTGAAATCGGCTTTAATAATTTTTTTAAAACAGTGTACTTCTTATTTACTTCATTCCGCTTTATATGAACTAATCAGTTTTTCTAATAAATTTTCAAAAATCGAGTAATAGGAAGTAGTTAAGTGTATTAATTGTGAACAATATATCTCAAAAACTGTTATTATCCGCACATGAGACGTCAAGAATTTAGTTAAAATTGAATGACCACAAGTGTCACTGTATTCTTGGGATTTTTTAAGTTTTTATTGCGTTTTTCTCAAAAACAGTTTTAAAATTTTTTTAAAACTTTCTGTGGTTATTATGCTTCAATGCCCTTTTACGTGAACTTAACGGTTTTCCTGAAAAAATGAATTGAAGCAAGTTAACGGGGAAATTTTCCGGAGTTGAGCAGCCTTTCGCATTTCCAGTAACTTGGATGGCTGACCGTCACAATTATCGTTTCCAAAATAAATATAAATTATAATTTAATCATTTGTGGACACTATTTGCATAACTATGTACGTAAGAGAAAGTGATGTGTTGTCTCACACCAGCATTTCTTTTCATTTAATTAATTCCAGTATGTAATGTACAATAAACTGATTAAATTAGTGTACCTAATACCCTTACAATGGCAGATGCTATAAACTCCTGTTTCGACTATAATTGAAGAAATACAAAAACAGACAAAACGGCACTGCGACATAAAATTAAATTTCGAGACCCAAATAAGTTTACGAAGGTGGCCTTAGGTTCTTTACATAAGGTATCCGTTGAAATTGGACTTAAACACACCAGAGAAATATTCAATTAGGACGTTTATTGATTCTTTGGAAACCGCCGACTGCTTATCAAAGAAACTGAGAAAAACTGAAAGGAAGAAGATGCATTGACGAAAGATTACTTAAATCAGACACCGAGCCGTATTGTTAAACGATATAAAAACGATTCTAAAATGGAGCAAACAAGATCACTGGCCCATTCATGTCTTCACAATAATATTTTACACAACCAAAGTTATAGATAAGGTGCGCTATACTTTTATTGAAGAATTAGTTCAAAGTTGATTCTACCGGGTGAGTATCTTTTTAAAGACAGTTAGAAAAAGATTCATAACCACCTTTTCAATTAAAAAAAGGAGGTCAAAAGTCGATTAGAATTTACATATGAATGAAGTCTTGTCCTGTTTGCTTTTCGTATTAATTCATTCGAGTCAAATTAAATAGGTTTATTTGTTTTGTGGCTTAGCATAGTGGCTGGTATGATATCGTTGAAATTTGATCGAACACTTTCTTATTTATACTCATCTAGGTCGTTCGTTGATATTTCCCTCAATCACGTATTTTAAATTGTTTTAATGTAAAAAGACTATAATTCCTTAAAGAAAATGATTAACTCTTGTTCCTTAAAAGCGTTATAATCCCATAATAGTGATAGATTTATAGCCGTTACAGTCTGAGCACGAAGTTGTAGAAAGTGGCATTATTGTTATGATAACATTCAGTAAAGCATCTTACTTTGGAATTTTTATTTACATGTATGTATTTGAAAATTATTGGAATTCCCTCTAGTCATTACGCACTAAATTTGTTTGTTTACAGTGTTTCGATTAGTATTTACTGAATGTAATGACATTTTCCGCAGCTTGTTTTTCATTTTGTGAAAAATATAATAATATATTTGTAAACATAATAAAATTTACTCATTTTTGTTATAATTTATGGATATAAGTTTAATTCCTATAACTTATTATAATAAATTGTGTTAAATCTTATTAAGTAAGTATGTAGTTACAATAAGAAAATTTGTAGATATTTACAATATATTTTATATATTAATCACAAATTATATTAGTTCTACAACATTTTAATTACTACAAAACTACATCTATATAGAAAAATGTGATCTCATGTAACACCCCACTACTATATTATATGTATTTATGTTTGTAAAACATATTTTACTACACCCTGTATATTACATAAAATTCTATTTTTATTTTATTCTAAAACATTTATTTTATTATAGTGTACCAATTTGCATGTACTTTTCTGCTAATTAATTAAAACATAATAACAAATACAATTTAATGAATAACATTTAAAAATTCCAATAATTGAAGTCATGTCTCAGATGGCATAAGAGGGGTCGAGAGGTGCTTGCATCATGAACGGGCTATTGACCTGGTCTGTTGCTGTTTCCTTTTACTATAAGGGTTCTATATTAAATATTTTATTTCCATTTACAGCTATAATTACTATGTATAATTGCTATATATTTTTATCTCTGTTGGTATGAAGAAATAACTCGCAGTCTCAAAGCACTGCTACCTTTATTTTATCTGGGGCGGAAATTTGGTTAAGAAAAGCGTTGTTTATATAATTAAATATTTGAATCCGAACGCTCCCAAGTGAGTTTCTTTATTTCAATTTTATTCTGTTTGGTTAGATATCGTCAACTTTGGCAAGTTTGCCGCGACCTTGATTACAATCTATAGTCTGTAGCGATAGCTTTATTTAATATTTTTGAATAAACTTTGTCTTTAAATGTTACGTGGTGAAATTATTCACAAGGCGCAAAATTTAGCGAATTTGAGAACAGAATTTATCATCCATCACGAGACCGCTGGAAGTTGTTAGTTACCTTCTGTAAAACAGTTTGACTGATCTGTCTTGACTTTCATGTGATCCCCAAACATTTTTGGAGAATAATTTATTTCGATTACATGAAATCGAGAAGCTATTTTCCAAATTGGTTATGTTTATTAAAATTATTTTTGGCTTAGAAATCTAACTATTTTTTATTTTTAAATTATTATAACCACCTTAAGCTACCTTTTTTTTAAGTAAAATTTGCCACTGATTATTTATAAATCGCTAGCCTCAATCGCGATAGCATTTTCATTTTTGTCTTATAAGCAGTAATTAACCTGTCTTTGACAGGTAGGAAACCGATGCTTCGTAATTAATTACATCTATATAGATTACTTGTTCAATATTCTTTTCTGGGGAATTCGAATTCAACAGAGAACACATCTGTATTTCATCTGCATCTACAACGAATCTGGATCTGATAACTAATTACTGCATCGAAAAAATCGGCTTCCAGATGACAGACACTTCTGTTCGTTTGCTTTGTATCCATTCGGGTAACATTTATATTTTTTTATTTTATCACCTAGTTAACAACTTCGACATTTATTCAATTGTAATTATTATTGTTATTTGGTTTCTTGATTTTTGATACAAGTTAAAACAACTTCTCATAACAATTATTAACCTATCCTCAAATATTAACCTGCTACTGTGTTAATTACCCACAGTAATTATTTAAGAACCAAAGCACCAAAAACATTGTATTTTGTAGTTTGGTTAATAAATTTATGCTTTAATTCCCCCCCCCCCCAGACTGAGCAGCCCGAGGGCCTTTCCAGTGAACGTTTTAAGAAATGAACGTGAGCTTACTCACCTTAGCTTGGTCTTGACTATTAAAGATATATCATTTTCACTACCGTTGACTACCAAAATAAATGTATGTTATATTTGATTTCAACGTTTGGCAAGTGTTACAATTGGCACCCAATGTTAATTATTTTCATTGCTAACTTGTGTTAGGTGTTATATTGTTACCCTCATTTGAAAAAACAAACAATTTTATTGACTTAAGTTCGGGATATAAATTTCATTTTACTTGCCGTGGTGAGTAGTTGTAGAAATTTGTATTTCAATAGTAATGAATTGCATCTAAGTCGGTTCAAAAATTTTATAAAAACTGTTTTATGATAAAAATTCGAAAAACTTTATTTTTAATATAGGACGAAAATTTCTGAGAGCTTTACCTCTTAGCCCTTACAAAGATACCCATTATATTAGACTCACCTTATATAGGGTGAAATTAAGATGGACCGACATACTTCAATACGTTGTTTCGGAGGCCTAACTATGTCCACTAACTACAAAACCGCATAAAATATAATACCTTTTTGGAAAAAATGAAAATGTCGGCTTATTGAGAACTTTCGGAAAATGTACATACAAATGAATATATCTAGGCACATTTCAATTTCAACTACGGATCGTAGAGGAAATAATATGTTGTTTTAATATCAAGTTACTGTATCTATATGTGTTTATTTCATGTGAACACTAAATTATCCCAATACTTGTCAGTGACCTACATTTTTATGAGTTCGTAGTTTCACGCAGACAAAAATTGAACATTTAATTTTAAACACCATATCCAGATTGTTATAAGTAACATAATTTAGTTTCGTGTTTTATAAAAACATAGCGGACATTGCTACATGTGCAATTTTAAATTATACTTCATATAGGTCTATAAGCACAAAATCAATGCAATTGAACTGTATTTATTCCGTGTATTGCATTTCAGAATCAAACATCATTTTCCTTAACCTTTCTCAACTGTCCGTTTAAGGTAAGATTAATACAATGAGAACCGAAAAAGTGTTCAAATATTCACCTTCACTGTCAATACACGCTTGTGTCCTACAACATAATGATTGCTGCGTTTAGAGGAGCATTTTGGGAGAATCGCGAACTCTGCATGCAGCGTCACGTATTCATTCTATTAATTGTTTTGGGTTACTTATAAGCACTACATAACGTTTGCACACTTTAAGCAAACGTTGTATGATGCAAGAGGTGTTGGTCAAGGTACCACTGAGCATACCAACGACAAGCTGCTTTAAAACAATATCT
Source organism: Phrixothrix hirtus (assembly GCA_024586415.1). Classification (NCBI taxonomy): domain Eukaryota; kingdom Metazoa; phylum Arthropoda; class Insecta; order Coleoptera; family Phengodidae; genus Phrixothrix; species Phrixothrix hirtus. The sequence continues at coordinate 9,433 of JAHWXV010047831.1, forward strand.
GCTATTTTAATATTAATTAACCTATCCATTAACACACAAAAACGATGTTCAACTTAAACTAAATGTAGTTAAATTAATAAACACAAAAATGAATAGTAATAAACTTCAAATAACAAAAAACATCTACACAAAAAAACCTGATAATTTAACATACATACAACATTTGGAGACTAAATGACGCTATAAATGAAATTAATATTCCCGATTTATGTATATTTTGTTTTTAGAACGACGCAACAACTGCATCATGTTTCTATTGTTTATTCACTTCAAACGACACATTCAGCTGTTGTTCTATTGCAGAGGTTCTCAAACACTCCTATAACACGTTTTACGCCTTTTCTCTGGAAATAACAAGGACATTTTTAAAAAGAATTCTTTTCCCTTGATTTAATACTATCCCCGCGTGTATGATACAATTTTGTCGCGGTCTGTTTTAATTTCATGAGTTGGATAAAGACTAACTATAACATGCCAAGTTTTAAAACCCAAAGTATGGAAAATTAATAATGCTGTGTTTACATTACTATTGCTTCTTCTTCCAGGACAGAACAAAAATATTAAAGTATCGGTTGTTAATTTTAAAACTTCAACTGAAAATAAAATTCCGTCAACCAAAGAAATCCATATGTCAATGAATATTGAATTACAAACTACAGAATTTGAACAAAGAAATAAATTGATGTTCCTTCCAATAAACGCTCTTTTAATTAAAATTAAATAGATGTAACTAAATGTGTTTAAGAAATTCTAATAGTTGAATTTTAAATTAAAGAAGCGCTAGGAAACGTATAAAATTGAGTATAAAACGTAAGCTTTAATAATTAAATCAAACAATCTACAGGGTGTTAAGAAAAGGCGAACATGATTGCAGAGGTTATGGCAATAAGACATTTTATAATAATGATATGCTGGCGTCGTTGCTATAGTGAGAACGCGGGTTTAAATCCGTTTGAGAGGTACATTTGAAAAACATTTCTAGTCCGCGGATAAAAAAGCAATCGTAGGTCCCGTAATATTTAGCTGGTGGTGAAACTGTGTTAGACAAAATTCTAATAGGGATAGAGAAAGGATCGTAGTACAAGGTGAATAAGGAAAACGGGGAATTGTTTACCTCGGTCTTTTTCGGCTAAACTCAGGTAGACTCGCGTGGCAATGTTATTGTCGCGTAGTATAGTGTATTATTGCATTTAGTTAAGATGGAAAATTGAAATGGATCACAATGTACGTTTGTCTTTAAATAATATTACAAGAATTGCGATAGTTTTATCGCTCACCAGCAATCGTTTCGTCAGCATTACAATATTGGCCATAATGATGCGATGCCATCAAAAATTAATAAAGTTCTTTGAAGACACTAGAACTGCTCTAAAAAGGAAGGCCTCCATGGAATGTGAAAAGCGCATGAACATCTGAAAACAACGCAGCCGTAACAGCAGCGTTCTAGTGTAACTCTAAACGTTCTGCTTGACGCCACTTGGGATATTACATTCTGCACTCCTACAAGATCTGGGTGGTTCATACATTAAACCAGGGTGATAAAGTAAACGTAGTTCATAATCTAATGAGTGATGAATACTGGGGTGCAAATAATCATCAAGAACTTTTATATAGGCCCAAAGTCATTGACCTATGTTCCGTTTTGTCGTTCGGTATTATTAGTTCTTTCTAATGAAATCAGTGATGGTAAATGTAGAGTAGTGTTGGGTAAATATTATCGATGCCTTTTTGGTATTCTAGATTGTTGAAAATCAGATTCTATTAAGATGGAGTGACTTGCCATCTGCTCAACAAGCAATGCGTTGTCTGAGACATTTGTTCCCTAATCACCTTATCTCCAGAGGAAGGGATATTCCATGGCCTTTTATATCGTCAGATTTGACTGAATGCCATTTCTTCTTCTAGAGGTACTTGAGCAGCAAATTCTTCAGTTATTTGCCGCCATATTCGTCGAAGCACTCAAAAAGAAAATTCATTATGAGTTGTTTCAAACTTCCGTAGAAATGTTGAGCTGTATGATAGATAGCCTACGTTTGAGATATGAAGAATTTGTTTGGTTAATTGGAGATCAACATGATATACAAAGCTAAGGATTTTCTTCTGTTAAGACTGTCTCCTTAAACACTTCTAAGTTATAAATTTTACGCATTTGAAATCGAGCGTTTTATTAAACCACTTTGGAGTTCACGCCAAAAGGGCTATGATTTGTATTTATTAGGAAAACAGGTTATTTTACAAATTGTATTGGCTGGAACACATCGTTTTGGAAATATTTGCAACTAAGACTTTGAGTCAAACATTTCTTTTGGACTAGACCACTACATAGAACAAAATTAACATGTTAACTACTTGTATACTTATTACTGTATGACGTATTCTACGGTATACACAGCTGATGAGTATACTATAACTTAATCAATCATTCGAGACACGCGGAGTGCACTTCAGGTACGATTAATTACAAGATAAACGTTAGTAGATGTATTTTGTTGTCTCCATTCTTACAATTAATTCGTTTCTTTTGTTTATAGCTATCCTGCTTTTTAATTGTTTAATTATGAACTTTAATAACTAAAAATTCTAAGTACTTCATCTATGAACATCTACAATTATCATGGTATCATCCTTTTTTCGAACATCTTGGTCACTATTTCCAGCACTGCCCAATGCTGTATGATATTAAATTCCACGACTACTGTTTTCCTACTGCAACTACGCATATCTATTTTGAAACCCTAAGGATAGTAAATCTATGTTAAATTATTTCTTTTGGTTGATAACGTCCACACTTGGATCCGACGATCTATATTTCTTGGAGATAGCAAGAAAATTAACTTCGTTGAAGACATTTGTATATTTTAAATTTTATTAATTGAAACCTATTAAAATATCTTTCAATTTATTTACCTAGTTTTAAATTTTTGCCTTATGAATTATTACTTTTGGTTTCCCCATCACTTAATTTTTAATTAGTAATAGTTGAAAGCTTATCTAATGTAAGAAGGTTCATGAGATTTTGGTGATTTTACAACTAATTACAATTACTACAAGGGCATTATTTTAAATGTACTCGTTTTAATTTGTGCAAGGTTAGAATTTAAGTATTTCTATTGTTATCAGTTTACACATATTGCATGCAATTGCTTTCGATAATGACCGTTTAAATATGACTAAATTATATTTTTGTAATCTAGTAAAGCTGCTAATTTTTTATTTGATTTTAAACATTTTTTAACAAAGGAAATTAACAGATTACTGGTAAATTATATATGAATTATATAGACATGTAATAACGCATCAAAGTCATTGACATGATGAAAATTATAAAATTTACCGTTTCATAGAAATGTTATAAGCGTAATTGTCATTTTATTACTATCTGTTAGGTTATATGTATTTTAGATTGAATTACAAAATAATTCCCATTTTTTAGTTTTCGAAGTTCCAATTCCAATTTAAAAAAATATTTATATAAAAACTATTTATGTATTTTTACATTCGCCATTTTACTGTCCGGCTTATTTCTTTAATCAATTTGAACGACCCCGAAGCTTTACTATGTAAAAACTGCACGTTCTAATAATAAAGCTATTTACACGTATTGATGTCAAAGTAATGTTGTTGGTGAAATCCATACAAGCGTGTATACATAACTAAAAGAAGTCGTCTTACTAGAATATGTGGTTTGTTTACTTTATATACACGTGTGCATACACAACACTACCCAACAGATCGTTAGCTACTAGTTCCATGCAATAATGTAATTGTTTCTATTTGTGCGTGTTTCTCTTTATAGCGCGCAGCTTTGATATTGAGGCCACAAATATTCAAGTGAAAGTATTACAGAACTGACCTGAAATTGAATTACGTAGCTTTATTGAATGTAACCTCAAATTTATTTTGATTGTTTACAACAAATATGATGTATAGCTTCCCCGTAATAAGAGAGTACAGTAATCAATTACCTCGGTATTTGGATAAAGCATGCAACCTTAGATTAAAATTAAGATAGATCTAGTAACGTACAAGATAAAGTCAAAATCTCTCCAAAAAGTTATATACATACATATTGACGAAATATAATTCAGATATTTTTTGTGTTACCATTTTAATAATTAATTACTATTAAATTATGATTATTTCTTAATTAAATAAATTAATTTGAAAAACTAATAATATTCACTTTGACAACAAATTCAATGAAGTTAATTTGGGCTTCATTTTTTTTGTCCTTACATAAGGTAACAAAGTCAGCAAAAGGGTTAGGGTTTCCTATTGTTAACCAGAAATATCAGAAAGATACCAAGAAGTAAATATACAAAATCCCTTCAGGTTGGTGGAACTGTTTAGCATTATCTAAGGAACAAACAAAAATAATTCTGCTCTATGACGTACGCTGCCTCTGCTTAAACCTTTTTAAAATAGCAATGGTTGTTTAGTATTATTGGTTGTGTTAAGATTAAATCGGTCAATTGGCACACATCTTTGATTGAAAATTTGTTCAACGTAAAAGTGCAAAAGTATTATGAAACTGTATCACTCATTTTCATCAAAAATTAATATAATGAAATTAAGATGTTTTAAATCTAGATAATAACGATTCTTTCTTTATTTTTTCAAAAGAGAATTTACCAATTTTCTCAAGGTCTATGTTACATTGATTTAAAATTGTAGTTACTACTTTAATAATATAGCAATATTTATTAGACTGAGAAGATTTGCGATTACATTTTTATAAAACCATAGATTTTATAGAGGGCGTTATTAACGTTTATTCCCGTTTAATTGAATTATATCCACCATCGTAATCTGATTCTATAAAATGACCCTTGCTGAGGTTAATGTGTTCTGGGATTGAGTGTGTAACACATTTTCGTGTTGCAGTTATCCATTATAATTTCATTAATTACAGAAAATTAATTACAATGATTTAATCCGCTCCTTTCTTTTAAATTTCAATTTTTTACTATATTATTTTGAAAGCGAATGATTAATTTTTATATTGATTTATAACCTATAAAAATCCGTACAGATGGGCTTTTTTGTTTCGATCTAAATTGTTTAGTAATTTATATTAATTGACGGGGTTCAAAGCTGTCAAAATTGAGAAAGCAAACATAGACAGTTCGGGCTGATTTGACTTATACGGAACTAATAACCACTCATTAGGGCGTAGTAACGTAGATGACCAGTACAAACTATAATTGTTAATTTAACTGTTATTTAAAGAGCTCGGTTGTCACACCAAAACTTAACAACCATATGCCTCTACTTGATTTCAGTAAAGTATTTCTTGGTAAACTTGTTATTAAACGAACCATTTTTTAAATATATTTTGTCTGTTATTAATTCATAACTGTGAACTACGTTATTTTCAGAACCTTCAATGAGAGCAAAATTTCATTAATTCTTCGACTGCAGCTAGCCTGGGCACCGATTAAATGTCGTTTTAATATAAAAGATAAGTCTGGTATCATTTTGTATGACAAATAAACCTTTTTGCTATAGTATTGCTCCACCCAATAATTTTAACTAGAAAAATTCATGGTTAAAAACAGTTAATATAAATAGGGATTAAAAGACTGGACGTTTTTATAATATTTTATTCCTTTAAGGAAACAGAAGTTATCAGACATCATTGGATCGTTTTTAAATAGGAACAAATTTAGCATCGTTCCGAAGAAGTTGAGTTCACATTGAATTAACTTAATCACCATAGTGTCATCCGCTCAAACTTACACGAGATGCCACGTTCACTCGAGTTTTACTCATTGTTGAGACCCTCTGAACAAGGAAGTTTAAAGTCAAGCCTGATGTACTCATGTCAGCGTGGAGCTTTTCTAGGGCATCCCTAGAGATTCTTTAATTACCCTGAAGAATGAATGCATTCTACTTATTTTCCAATCTGCACATAGTTTCGAGATAAGACATCTTAATTCTAAGGAAGGTGATACAGTATTCTATCAATTTGTATTATAATGGAATGAAATTGTAACCGCCTTTATCTTTGTAAATTTAAATCCTAAAAATAAAAATACTTAGAATAAAGTAAAAATAATAAAAGTCACGTGCGGATCAAAATTTAAACTAATTGTGAGAGCCAAAAGTCATGTCTTTTTCAGCAATCGCCGTTAAAGGAGTGTTTTAATCGGTGATCTAGGCCCTTTGTATAAACAAATTTAACGATTTAACTTATAATCTGTTATAAGAGGCTGCTTACGAGACTGCTAACTGACCTATTAATTACAAGAAACCAATTAATCAAAAGGTAGAACACTGATAGATTGAATAAATTAATAATCAACCACTCACACGCATAAAGAATGTGTTGTGCTTCAGGAAATCGAAATAGATTGAAGAAAATCGTTATCGAGGAACAGAAATAACCTAAGAATCCAAATCACTTTGGGCCCAAATAATAACCCGTGAGTGTGAGTAGACACAAACATTTAATTCTTTAATCCTTCGTACATATACTTAAAATTCATTCATATTTATACAAAGATAATTATTAAATTTGTCAATACTGTAAATTTCTTACGGGTAGTATTTACTTAACAAAAGGGTATCCTTAAAACCTACTAATTTGTTTAACTGTTAATTTTAATTTTTTTTAAATATAACACCGTGGGTAAATATTGAAAACCAATTTAAAGTTTAATTTTTTTAAACTGTTATCAATGAACTCTTAAAATAAAATTTTAGTAATGTTATAGATTGATTTATTCATTTTTAAACTAATACAACCCTATTTAAATTCTTAACAGCTGTAGTAAATTAATGTTTTATTTTAAATAAGCGTTTATTTAATAATATTTTATTTATTTGCTGCTTAAATAATACAGGCTTAGATAAAAGTAAATATCCTTAGATAAAGTAAAACGAAAAGATTTAATGTTACTAGAAGTAAATATACGTTATTTTAAATAAAAAGTTCATTGTCTTAAGTTCAATTATTTTGGAGCGACATATCAAAACAGCTTGTTCGGCGCAATACATTGTTTGTGACGCGAACTAAAACAAGGATATTCGTACTAAATTTAAAAGTAAACAAAGAGAAAAATCGCATATATATTACTATGATGTTATTGTTCACTATAAAAAAATTAAATGATTCTTTCATTTCTTGACTAATTCCAGTGTTATATCGTTCTAAGTCTTAGGTTATGACATAATAACAACTGTTTGGATTGCTATTTGATTTATACTGAGACATATCATGAATTTTGCTTAGATTTGTTAAATTAATTATTTATAAATATCACAAGTGAAATACGTAGAACCAAGTCGATAATGTACGGCTTTAAGTTATTTATACAGGTCAGTGCAGTTAAATTCACATTTAATTTAATTTTAAGTTTTTATTTATTATGCTAGATGTAATTGTAAACCATAACTAATTTTTGATTATTTGTAAAACTTGTTGCAAATGCCATTTTTTATTTAATATCGTGTGAACTCAGCACTGTACAGGAATAAAATGAAACTGCTTAGAATTAGTGAGTGGAACACTGTAATTTGTGTAACTAAATGCTTTGATTTAGTTTTAAAAAATAAATTCTTAAATTTGAGTAATATTTAAAAATTATTTGTAAGAATAATTATGCAACATTTTAATTTAAATCATTATTACTAAATTAAGTAAATTGTAAAGCCTGTGACGACCGCGTTCTAATTACATTGTCTACGAGTGCAAAGTTTGGATTATTCGAAGACGGCGTAATGGATGACGTTTTTAAAATGATGTTAAACATTTTTAAAATAAGATACGGTCGACCTGGTGTGAATGAATGTTATTATTTTCAATTTAGATTATTACTGTAACTTATCAAATGGTGTAATAAATTTAAATTAAATAAAATCTGATACGATACGCGAGCGTGACCTAATAAACAATTCATTTAAACATGTAACTTTATTTCGTTTCTTTAAGTAGGCTAAAGTAGCATAAAGTGTGCAATGTACAGGGTGTATTCAGGTAGTTCCGTTACGTTTTGGATTATTATCGTTGTTATGTCAGTCTAAAAGCACAGAACTTCACAGTAGTTAGTAAATAGAATTGTACTATAAAGTTTTAAACTTTAATTTATTGTCTTGATAAATAATACAGATTTAATTTAATATTGTTTAACTGTGAATTTTTTGACTTAATAGAAAATTTGATAGTATTTTAAAGAATATATTAACCCAAGTATAGTATAATTTTGATAAGAACATTTTGAATAGAATGTTAAATTTTTAAAATATAATTTATTAACAAATAACCGTGTAATGTTTGAAGTACTCAAAATTTCTAATAAATACCATGGCAATATATATATATATACATAT
>JAHWXV010047834.1:0-14079 GCA_024586415.1 Phrixothrix hirtus
TTTATTTATCAATTGTATTAATTGTCAATTTGAGTTGTCAATTTTATTGAAAAAGAAAGCAAATAGTTTTCGAAACGTTTAATTTTATTAAAGTTACACAATTTATCCAAAAATTGTTTTAATTAACAAAAATAATGTTTACAGAACACTTCAATTAAATACAGGGCGTTTTTATTAAAATTATTGTCATGTTTTCTTTTTAAACCAAAATTAACGTAGAAATTAATTGTAACGTCACGTCCACCCGATGTATAGTTTTGATAAATGTTTCCATCGTATTACTTTGATGGCGGAGTGTTGGCCGTCTTGCTTATTTAGATTTTGTAATATTTATCTTATTACTGGTAAGCGTGGATCTAAATTAAGCAAAGCAGACAACAATTGTTTTAAACTGTTTAAAATAAATTCCAAAGAGTTTCAGCTGACGTTTTAAAAAAAGGATCTTAACGTAACGATATTATCTGTGTCGCAACACCTTTGGGTGGGTCAAAAGTCAATGTAGAGTAAACAAATTAAAGTTTATTAATTAAAACATAAATTTTTATACATACACAATCATCATAAAAATAAAATTATATACATACAATCAAATACATTATGATAAACGAATCTCGGCGCGAAACTTTTAAATTAAAGATACTAAATTATCAACTTATTTAATATATAGGGAGTTTGAAAAAGAACTCCCTAATTTTAATGTGCCCTAGAATCCGTACAAAGTGACATACACTATTCTAGTTTGTTGTGTTTGATTCATCAACTGTCCAAGTTTTGCTCCCATAAATGCGAGAATTCAGTTTCTGTAGTTGGCAGACTTGATTGACCTTGAAAACAACGGCACCAGTGCTCATTTCAGTTCAGGCGTTCAGTGCAGTGCAATGGCTACTCTACAACAGAAGGCGCAGTGTGTTATTTGGCTTGTGCAAACTGAGTCTGTTATAACAGTACAACGAAATTTTAGACGTCAGTATGGTGGTGAACCACCTACAGTAAAAACTATTCGTAATTGGCTAAAGTTTTTCAAGACAACCGGTAGTGTTTTAAAAGCGAAATCGCCAGGTAGGCCAAGAACTTCTGAAGCTGCTGTTGAACAGATCCATGTTTCGTGTGTTTAAAGCCCAAAGAAGTCGTTGGCCAGACAGTTACACATGCTATGTTGATAAATACGTGGCGAAAAGTGGAATATTGTCTCGACGTGTATAGGGCAAGAAATGGATCCCACGTTGAAGTTTACTAACATTTAAAAGAACTTGAAGGTAGTCTCTTTCCATTGTATGTACCCGTTTATGTAGTTTTCAATTAATTTCGCCATCAAACCTGGGAGTTCTTTTTCAAACACCCTGTATTTTTAAATGAGAATTGATTCACACTTTATCGTATTCACTCACTATATTTATTTTAAATTTATTTTTAACCTTACTTACTTGTGTTTCGTTTGTGTCTTCGATTTATTATTTATCGAAGAAAGTTTCGCAAAGGAATTTTCTTCTAATTGCGGTCTCAATTGAAAGAAAATTAACTGCTTTACTTGTAATTAGGTACTCAGTTGCATCTTGGTTTGCTTTAGGAACATGCTCCTTATAGCAAGAATTGTTTATCAGCTACTCCCATTTACCATTTAAGCGGCACTATATTTGCAATTGTGACATTAACTACTAGACCTAATAAAACGCTAATTCTGTTTAAGTTTGCTCTTAAACAGGATCTTGCGTTATTATGCCAACAAAATTTCTCTTGGCCAACGCGTAACTTTATATAGAATCCCATCTAATTGTTTCTTCAAATGGGTCAATGTTTTGGGGTTTCGTTTTGTAAACCTCTTCTTTTGTCCACCCTCACAATAAGAAATCACAAAGGGTGAAATCTGGGTTGTGGATGGGCCAATCATACGTCCTCCGCCTTTCGATCCGCCTCCGAGTAAAATCCTTCTGAAGTCATTCTCTAACATTGTTAGCATAATCTTACTTGAAATAAAGTTTGGCTGTTCATTGTGTTGTGCAGAATACAGGGACCAAAAATTCTCGCGGACGTCATCCGCACCATACTGTAACTTTATCGTGCCCCTGTGTCTTTTCAACGCATCCATGAAAATTCCCTTCTGCCCAATTGACAAAGCCCCTATATGAAAAACCGCTTCATTACTCCAAAGAATCTTGTGAAACAGTTCAGCCCAATCTTCCTGCCAAGACGACATTATCTCTGAAAATACTATTTGTCGGTCACAGTCTTCTGGGGTAATTTCCTGAACGTAATGTGATATTCACGGTTTAAAATTCAAATCTTTTTTTTAAATTGTTTGAACTGAATAATGAGTTAGGCCACTTTCTCTGATAGCGGCACGCACAAATTTCAAGGGACTTCTGGTAAATATTTCATTGACCGCTGCAATGTTTTCAGCACTCCGGGATATTGAAGGGCGACTTGGTTTACGAGTATCCTTAATAGAGCCTGTGGCCATCAATTTATGATAACAATTATTAATTGTTTTAAGATCAAGTGTCGCATGAATGCTATTTTGCCTTCTCTGTCAACTTTGTACTATGACAATTGAGTGCCATACCTCATTCCTGGCGGCTATTCGAGCTCTGTCTCTCACAATTTAAACCGGAGACATCTTTCACCTACAACACATAAAAATAACAAAATTAGAAAAATAAGGAAACTTTATAGATGTATTCTATTGTTTGAATATTTGAATTTCGATAATAAACAAAAGTTATAAAGCAATGAAAATAAGGTGTTACATATCATACACCCTGTAGTGAAAAATGTTCTTAAAATATAACGTTAAAGCGTGTTTACCCTGAGTAATCTAATATAATTTTTTAGTGTTAAGAATTTTATATAAAAACAAAAAATTACAACAGTTTGACGGTGTAAGAGATAAATTTTTAAACGCATGGAATGTAATTAAACCGTCGCAGTAGTTTACCACCTTTGTTAAACGTTAACTCACTTAACGCGATTGAATATATCAAATTATAAAAATGTATACCTAAACCCGAGGCACTAATATAAGAGACGCCTGCCTTAGTTTGACGTCTGCCAAAGCCAGCCGGTTTCCTTAACTTAGAAATCGCCACATGTGCACGCATTTATTTGCTACGCTCTTTTCCTCTACTATTTTCCCGTGGAGTCCCATCAAATAGCGCCCGTGATTAGTGCGGCCAAGAGTGGAATTCAAGAATCACACTCAAACAACTCTAACCTTCAACTTTGAAATATTTAAGCCAAACATTAGAGATTAATGAGGAAATATGAGGGGACCCTTAAGAGTAGTAATAAGTTCCCTCTTCTTTCACCCATCAATCCCTAAAGTTTAGCTAGAATAGTAATTTATAAATTTCAAAGTTGAGGGTTAGGGTTGCTCAAGCTTGAGGGTTGCTTTAGTGTGGTTTTGAATTTCACCCTAAGTTTCCCAGACAAGTAAGCCCATGTATTTATAGTGCAAAACATGTAATGTATGAGAAATTCAAAATTACGTTTTATTGAAACACATACCGGCTGTTTACAAAATTTGAGTGCTAAATTGAAAATGTGTAGCATGACACGCATGATAAAAGCAGTTAAAGTTTAATGTAAACGTAAGAATGAAGTGATGATATTAAACACACAAGCGTTGATCACACATAGTTGTGTATCTTGACGCGCTGGTTGATCAAATGTATACAGTTTAGATGGTCGTAAAAGTTTGCAAAAATTTTATGTAGTATACCAGCTTTAAATTACTAAATTCGGACATAAATCAATATCAGTAAATTAGAAAAGGCGAGTTGCATAAAATTTCATCGCCTCAATTGTTTACATTATGTGTCGTATCCGATTGCATAATAGGGAATTCCATGACTATAATTAAACACATTAATATCGACCGAAATACACTATTTTTTATATTTTTATCGTCTCGTAACCTATTTAAACGTGTACTCGTATTAAACGTATCAATTAAAATTAATTTACATATAAGAAATATGGTGTTTTTAAATCTTATTGCCGTCATATGCCTTGGAGCCTCAAATTAGTAATAGTATAGTATTTAATTGTAGATGTACGTATTTTGGAATTAACAACGATATGGGTTACTTCTTTCAAATGTCATGTGTATAATGATTTTACCAAGACAAAACACTAGAGAGTTTTTATCAAACACCCTCAACTAGTTTCTCTTGCCTCAGGTCCTGGAGAAATTGTACTTTAAATTTCAAAACGATATTGCTTCAGAAGTATACTTCCGTCGATACTTCTCTGAAAACTGTATAAAATTTGCTTAAATAACGAAAATGTAAATTTTTTATGAAGATATTATTATATAGCACTGCATTCTGGCAGGCTAAATAAGATCAGTTTTGTATAGATTCAAATTTTGAAATGAAGTGCTTCGTACTGCGTGTAATGTAATCGGTAACGTAATTTATAAACAAGAAATTAATACCGAAAAGGTTACATTATAATTGTCTTGCAATGAAACCTGCATAGACTTGTTGATAAGTTAATTTTGAAAGTAGCAATTCAAGTTTCATAAACTGAAAATATTAACTAATGAACAATAGAATTTTTACCAAGTACCCCCTTTTATTAGTTCCGAAAAACAAAAAATAAATAATAAGTATTGACACGATTACTAGGGCTTGCAATTACTTTCACGAACAAATATTTCGATTATTTAAATATCATATTACTAATTATTTGTGAAACAATTTTAAATTGAATATATTTATTAACCTGTTGGCTAATTACAGTATTACTATGTGTTGTTGATTCGGCAAAGCAGATTTGGAAAATATAACACTGTCCGTATTCCAGTTAGATAGCAGAATGCATTTCCGTATCAAATAAATTATATCTAGAATCATGGCAAAATTTAGAGTAACAATAACGAACTTCAAAAGGAACTATATAAATCCATACTCTCTACATCCATAAGGTTGTTGCTTTAACCCACTTGAAAAATAAATAATAAAAGAATGAACGAAAATGTATTTTACAAACTTGCAGATTTCTAAACCTTCAATGAATAAAATGACTTTAATTAAACTGTATTGACAATTATTCGTCAAAAACCCACATATTTGAACTAATCCGATGGAGCTCGTAAACACGTATAAACTAAAAATCAATATTGACATTACCCGGCTTCGATCGGCATAGTGGTTAGCATGTTTGCCTCTATGCTCAAGAACGTGGTTTCGATCTCGATCTAGGTCGATAAATTTTTCAGCGGAGAAAAATTTACAAAACATGCCTTCTTCTCACAATATTGATATTCGGAAGCCATCTCTGCTAGGAGTCGGTGTTATAGGAGATCCCTTGCATGTTATAATATACAATTAAAATGTAGAATAAGCTTAGTAAATAGTAAAAACTCAAAGTTACAAATCTTCTATTATAAATATGCAGCCAGTTTGAAACTGGTATTGAATTTCTGGATGCGAGAGCATCTTCTGTGTATGTATTTTTTAGCGTCTAACATTTTGACATTTGAATAAAGAAGCCTAGTAAGCCTTGGTGAGGGTTCTTAAAATTCTTAAAGATATTGAGAGAAACTTCTTAATAGAGTACCAATACAGTGAATATAAAAGGATGCAAATATTAACTTTGCTTTATTTCTTTGATTAAGATTATCCCTGCTTGTTTTTAATAAGTTACTGTGTACACTAATTTTACAAATTCTTTGATCTTTAAATAGACTGTAATTTTTCTTTGCGTAAAAAGGATTCCTTAAAGTTTGGAAAATTAGTTCGTGTTTAAGATACAAATCTTTGAAATGTATCTTCTTAGAAAGTTTTAAGAATAAATCATTTATGTCGACTCCAAATTAATGTTTTTGTTATGCCGCTGATAGAATTAATGGCTACTTTAATTAAGTTGCGCCCTAATTATACTATTTTTCTAAATTTATGAAAATTTGCTTTTAATGCAAACTGTAGATTTAATTTATTTTATTATGAATACAAAGTCCGATCAATTGTAATAAGTTGTTTGCTTTAGGGGAATATGAAGATTGCCTTACACCGTAATTAAACTATAATTTAATTATTAAAATCGATCCGTTAATTATTAATAAAATCAAGTGCAGAAAATAGTGCTATACATGTCAGTGAGATCTCATCAGGCCCTGACTGAACCATGATGCACAATGTGGGCTGCTTTTTCGAGGTCTCTAGAAGTACTGATCGCCTTCTTCGAGTATTATAGTGCAAGGTAAAAAATATCTAAATGTTGTGTAAAAAATAGTTGTACAGTAGCAGCGGTATCGGCGACCGCAGAGCACTTGAACCTTAAATTTGGGGATACTCTAGTATAATATGCAACCCAACGTACAATTGTGATATATCTATAATTATTATCAGTTTTAAATACAGTTTTAAGGAAAGTTAATACGCTCGTCATAATATATAGAATTTATGGAAAACCTCTTTGCTAGACTTGCAAATTACATACCTTAAGAAAATTCTTTAAAGAATGCCGAAAAACGTTTTTTTAAAAATTATCTTCAGGTAATTAATTTAGGAGTCTAGTCAAGAGAGTTACTTAAATATCCAATCTATTATGATGTAAGTAAAGACTCCTTTTTTTTAAACTGCGTTTGAAACTACCAATAATTATAGATGTTTAATAATTTTATATTGGGTTGCATATCGTTCTAAAGTATTCCTTTATAGCGATATTTTTAGAACCTCTTTATCCATGTTTACATCCCCAATGCTTGCTTGAAGCCACTATAATAGACGAATTTAGGAGAAACAATGCTTACACCTTTCAAATGCCAAGTTAAACTTTTTCCAAACGTTTGGATTACCTGCTTGCTTTCCACTTTAACTTAAGTTATTACATATAGGATCAAAAATTAACCAAAATAAAGATGTGCATTGACCTTTACATTAGTCATACTTATTTGAACTAACATTAATATTTAAATTTTTGTTTCAGGTAAGTCCAATAAACAAACCAGCTGAGTTCATGATGTATTGCGGTACAAAATACAAAGGTTACGTATATTTGTTAAAATTAGACCTCACAAATATTTATGTCTCCAGTTTCCTTTTTATATTCTTTCTCTGTATTTAATCTTTATTACATTTATTTTTCAGCTAAATGACTCAACTGTTTGTGATTATAATTGTGTACTTGCTTATTTATATTAATGAACTTCACTTATTTTAAAAAAATTTCCGCTTGTCACTCGCCTTTGTTTTTCAGACGCAGAGATTGCTATAATTTCAAATACATTTTCAAAATTATTTGTATGTAAATTTATTCATTCATACCAGTATTTGAATATTTTAAAAGCATATTTCCGTACATATTTGCTCTAACTAAAAACGTATGTCGTTATATATTTGCAAAGCAAATTGACAGAGACACTCATTTGACGTTGGTAAACGAAACCGGACGTAACCTTACACTGCGTACGAAATTTATTTTTACCATCACGTACAATCAAATTACATAGAAAATTTCATTAATTTTATCTCTAAATTATGTCATTATAAATGATAACACAAATCAAATTGTATGACATTAATTTTATGTAAAATACAAATTATGAGATTGCTTGTGACGTCATATAAATTTCCCTTCAATTTATTTTGATTGAATTTACCTGTGCCGACGAGATATAAATTATTCTTTATTTGTTCATTGGATGATAAGGAATTAAAGACCGTTGCAATTGCAAAATGCACCTAGGTCGTTACTTGTTGCGTTAATTATTGCCAGTAGATAGGTTAAATAATTCATATAGCACGGTGCTAACTGTAATGACTGCTTTTAATAAGTAAGTACTATTAAAAATATGTCTACAAGGCGCATTAAAATCGAGGGCCTCCTAATTTCTTTCTCAGGCATCGCAGCAGATAGAAACGTGATTTGTTTGAAAAGTCGCTACGTGCTTTAGGTTGGATGCGCCGCGCTAGCATTTTGGAAACTGAAAATGGTGATGTTTATGTAATTGTGAAATTCCTCTACTTGGCATGGCAAGTAAGTGAGACATGCGGTGATGGCGTCATGGACATGAATCATGTTCGTTCGTGGATTCAGTTGAAAGAAGTCCGAACGTCGTGTGAAAACAAACTGAAGGGGCACTGGCTGCGACGTTACGGGTTTGATTACTTACGTCGCAGGGTAAAATTATTTGTATTTTTGCTTATCCAGGTAGATCGTCGTTACGTGCGGATTCAGACGCAGGACTCCGAATTTGTTATTCGTACCTAGCTAGATTAGATTATAAATAATGAGGCATTAAACTTTCAGAAATCATATATTGCTCTAATAAAATAAATAACTGAATATTCACAGGATAAAAATATGTACAGAGCAATAATAAGAGGACTGAATAATTATATGAGTATCATCATGCATATAGTTCTAAAATAAATATATACAAAGTAAAATTCATGAAACGGAATGATTGTTTAAACGTTATTTGCATTTGCAATGAGAACAGCTATTATTAGACTCTGCAACGCTAAGTACAATTAATAATTTACTTTATTATTACGGCTGACGATCAGTTAATCTTAATTAGATTAATTCCAATTACAGTCGGATGACATAACTGAATTCATCGTTAATGAAATTAATTAGCACTTGTCATAAAGAGGCGTATTATCAACGGTAATTAATTTCTAGATATCTTTAACAAATGCTGGAATGCTTTTAGAAGTTGTATTAATATTTCTTATATTGGTACAAGGACGATTATCAAACTTCCTAGGGATTCATGTTTTCCTGGTACATCCCTTGCCGTCTGAATGGTACGGGCAACCAAAACTTGCGCTCTCGAATCCGCACGAAGCGTGTCCGCTAGAACTAAAAACCCAGTCCACTAGCAACTGGGGATGTAATACACGACGACCGCGCTTAATATGGATAGAGGTTTCAGGATACTCTAGTTACCTACAGCATGAGCACCGGTATAACTAGAGGATCGCGAACATTCTCCAACAAAGGCGCTCATTGCCCCAGCAATGAAACAGTGAAGACGGTAATATTTGCAACCTTCTAAGTGCAAACCAAGTCTATAGACTCACTCATGCAATTTAAATCAACGGTTGAATTACCCGCCACGGGAATGTAACTGGTTGTCTTCCATTCAAGAGTCGAATTCGAAATGTTTTCACTTTCACTTTTACTTTTATCATTGGTGCTGGAGACCCAAGAGCTTTGCTCCTAGATCATCATTTGATTGTTAGCTTCACAAGAATATTTTGCTTGCTACATTTTGAAGTGCCCGTCTGTGGGGCGTATCTTTTTATGGGTCCGTTCCTAACGCCGCTAGGATGTCCGGTAACCGGGCTATTATTTCTGTTACGCCGTAGCCAAAGGTTACGGCGTCTTTTGCAGCCTCCATCATTATTGCTGCAGCTTTAAGGATTTTTACCGTGTCGAAAGGCACTGCTGGTGGTGTTATTTGTACTGGGACGGCTGGTGGCCCTTTTACCGGTTGCGCGAATGAGGAGCTCCCTACATTTGCTACAGGATTTGTCTTGGTGACCGTTTCCTTCGCCAATGTCTTTTCTCTGGGGAATTTCGGGCATCCTCTGAAGTTCGCGGTGTGGCCACCGCCGCAATTAAAGCACGTCTCGGGTGTATCGCACACTTTTTTACAGTCCATAGTGTGGTGGTCACTTGCGCACTTTACACACTTTGGGCCATCTTTACAGCACCTTTGAGTGTGACGGAATTCCTGGAAGCGATGGCACTGTATGATGCCCCTTCTACCATTGCGAGGCGCCTCAACGCTTATTCTGAGATGTAGTATCTCCCTCAGGTCAAAGATCTCTTTGTCTGTGGGAGATTTCGTTAATTCAATGAAATTTAGCGGTTCCCCTGCTGCGCATTCGTTTGACATTTAATGCCGGAAGGCCTTTGCTCTTCAGGTCTTCGAGGATCAGCTCGTCCAATATGGCTTCCGGCAGCCCCCTAATCACTACCCTTAATGGTTTTTCTTCGAGTAGTAGGTATGTGTGATAGGGCAGCTGCCTGTCGTCGAAGATTTTTCTGATGCTACGGAAATGGTTGGCCGTTTCTGATTGAATTCGTATAACCAGAGCAGTATTGACTGATGCCCTAGGTTTTACGTTATTTTCTTGGAGTATTTTTACTATGCTCGCCCATTCATTTTTATTTGCGAGCACTGTGGGAGATACTCTTTCTGTCTTCCTCGTAGTGCTCTTTGGATGTGGTGTTGGGCTCGCTGCTTCTTCTTCGAGCTCGCTGTCGCAGAGTACTTCGAACTTGTTTGGTGCCTTCCCTTCATACCCTTTTGGATAACGCAACCATTGGAAGCACCTGCAGACGCGTCTGTGGAATACCCCATTTTTTCATCTAGTAGTTTTATAGCCACCTTGGCCGTCGCGTCCTTGATATCATATTCCTGAAGTATTCTCTCCGCTTCATTTCCTGCCATTTCAGGATGGTTTTACGCCAATTTGAGAACATCTTCTGGGAAGTGCCGTAACACCTCGTCAAACGGTCGTGATGACTTGTTTGGGTTGATTCAGCAAAAACTTATTTGATACTGTTACCGACCCACCGCTGTTAAACACAAGGGGCTTAAGTTACAGTATCTTACGGTCGGCAGGATCTAGCGAACAAACACACGTGTACTCGACGAGAGCTCGGTACCAACTCCTAATGAAGTGTGTTAAACCTTCCAGAATAGCTTTATTTATACGAATACAAGGAAGCGGGGGTCTTTACACCACAAATGTAGATTTATTTGCTCTTTTTTTATTTCACTTCGCGATAATTTATTTTAATCAAACTTGGGAGATATTGCGTAATAATATTTAAAAGTGGTGCAGTAATATGTAACATATAAAACGGCCTTATTTTATACAAATACAATGTTTGTATTTTATCTATTGTTAATTATACAAGCTAGTGACGTTGCAAACATTTATATATAATTAACTATTTTAATTATTAACGTTCCTCGCACTTCCCGATTTTTAAAGTCTCTTAAATTGTCTTTTTGAACTTGATCACAACTAAAATTAAAACGCGCGAAACTGTATCAGTTTTTCTGATCACGTTCTTTATGTTATTTGGGGCTACTTCTACACCGCCACGCACTATCCGGTCGGATGAAATATTTGCGATAGTCCTCAATGTCGGCGTATCCGGTGGATCTGTACAATTTGGAAACCTTCTGCCAAATGGGTTGTGCGAATGATGACTGGCGAAGGCAAGACTTCAGACTACGTACTCGCCTAACCTCACACCTAGCAAATTTTGACTGTTTGTAATGCTGAAGGACACCCTCCCTGGTCCCACATTTTCAAGTCGTTCCGCTATTGCATTAAGAATTTTCCCTAAGGAAACGTTTGCAGCGGCCATGAAGTTGTGGCGTCAGCGTTATGAAAAAGTGTTTGACTGTGGTTTCAGTTTGCTAGAGGGAGAAATTTTTATAAAAAATATTAGGAGGCCTTATACTTAAATATACATCATACTTGACATGCTATTTCAAAATCATTAATGGCAGATTTATATACATAATAGTTAAACAAACTAGTGATAGGATTCGATCTAGGAGCGGTTTTCCCAAATTTTAAAATTATGCACATTTATGGGTGGGTACCTCTAAACGAAACCATATTTAATTGCATAGCTAGGAAAACATAAAAAACTATTCACAGGGTTGCTTTGAAATAGTTTCAAATATTTTAACCAATTATTTTTTATAGTCCATACATTCGTATACATTCCCATTTGCAATATATTAATTTGCGATAAAGCCATATACGTTTATCCCAGTCTTACTCATGTTATAGGTCCTTGCGACATGTATTGGTAACATGCAGCGTAATTGAATTGATGTATTAAATTAGAGTTGGTTTTGTACGTTTTCAACATGTTTATTATTCGGTTTTTCAGTGCTTCTTGTGGACTTAAAAATTATCAAAAAACGGTAAAAACTCAATTAAGAGAAAATACGGCTTATTTCATACAATTAATCTGTTTTTTCTTTTTATTATTTTTAAATTCAAAGCTTTATTGAAAAAACAAACACGCATAATATCCCTTTGAAATACGTTTTTGTGCCTTCTATTAAAGTTTTAAAAAAATTGAAAACAATTTCACGTAAATAATTTGAAATTATCTAATACTCGATTTCGCAAATATGAAAAAAAAAATAACTGCACGAAAAGGGGAATTTTCGCTTGATCGGTGAACAACCTTTTAGATTTAAAAAGGGCATAACTGAGTGCTTTAAGGTGATCGCAAAACAACTCTATGACATTCAAATCGTATCACTATTAATTATTTGTTTGTAAATTAAACCATCCTGATGATTTTAATACAATTCCCAAATGTAATATTTTAAAAGCGCCTGAAAATAAAAATTAGAACGTATTTGTGGCAGCAAGTCAAACACCCATTTATTAGTAAGTAAACAGAGTGCAATTCGATATGTTATTTTAATTATGTCAGCAAATACATTTGCGTATTTTCTTGAATGCCTGTAAGGAATTAATTGTGACAAATTTCAGCAGTTCATACAATGTTTTCATGTGTAAAATATTTCAAAAAGGGCTTAATGGAATTTAGTATGTCCATTTTAGTGTCAACAACTATTTCAAAACAACCCTGTATTAATTAAGTAATAAATATTTAATGTAATTGTAACAATGCTTTACAAAACACATTTTGACATATAAACAGATCGGGCGTCACAATCGCAATTAGATTTTACGAACACTATTATTATTATTAACAAATTTTTGGCAAGATGGTTTCTTTTAAAATTATACTTTGAATGACGACCAGCCATTATTAATTATTTTTAATGTAGTTTTGAAACATGTTATTGATTTAGAATTTGCCTATTCGATCCCTAAGGAGAACATGTTTT
Source organism: Phrixothrix hirtus (assembly GCA_024586415.1). NCBI lineage: Eukaryota > Metazoa > Arthropoda > Insecta > Coleoptera > Phengodidae > Phrixothrix > Phrixothrix hirtus. The sequence continues at coordinate 12,860 of JAHWXV010047834.1, forward strand.
TCTGAAATTTACATTGTTAGGGTTTTAAAAAAATTGTAATTATTTATAATACCCTTCAAGGTCATAATTTTCCAACGATTATGTTTAAAAGTTGCAATCACAATTTCTATTTACAAAAGCATCTATTCTTTTGATCAATTTGTTAAAATTTACAAAGTATATTTTATTCAGAAGGGGTAGATTCATCTTGTGCACCTGTTGCATCTACTCAGCTACTGCATTGCGTTCTATAGAATTGAAATGGAAATGTTAAGGTTTTTGAGGATTGTCGCTTTCGTGATGCAATAGTACCCAAAGTTGTTTCTATACAACTATGCAAAGCTTAATTTAAGCGTACATGGTACAAACGGCTATAAATCAGGGTAACACAAAATAATAATCTTACATAATTTAGTAAGCTCTAATTACGTTTATTTTTTAAATTTAAGGTAACTTTTAAAAGGCTATGCTTCAGGTTAAATAGAAAAAAAATGTTATTAAGCAGTTTTAGCAGCGCTGAAACATTAAATTAATCAAATTAAACACCCTCGTATTTATTTAAATTAAATTAAAATACCAAGTTATTTAAAAACGGCATACTTAGATCTACGATAACATTACAACTGAGTTTCCCCTAATAGTGTAAGATTTAACTTTTATTAGCAACTTTAAACATAAAATTACGTTTAATAAATAATGCATTAATGTATAATAATTATAGTAATTGAGTGTTAAAACTAATTCTAATGGGAAATAAATCTTTTTGTTAGCATTTAAAAATTTTACCTATATTCGTGCTACATGCTATGAACTAGAAAATGAAATAAAGCAGATATTTAATCTAAAAACACATATCTGAACTAAATTAATTTGATTAAGGGTACATTGAGGCATAAACACGGTAACTTAACTGGGTGTGTAATTACCTCGCTCCCTAAAGAACTAAACCTAAATATTTTGCACGCTTATATTTTTTGACATCATCTATAACACTTATTTAATTTACACCCTGTTGTTGATGTCATCAATTAAATACGATTAACAGCAACATATCTACGAATTTAATAAAATAAATGTATATAAAAATTCATAGATATAAATAAAGAAGTTTTAAACTTAAATAGTTAGAAACATAATTTTCAGATTTAGGATAAGTAAAAATTTAATACGACAAGCAGTAAGCTAAACAGACAGGTCTTCACAAAAATCGTGACGCTTTGAATAACCAGCAAAACGTAAAC
>JAHWXV010047841.1:0-18474 GCA_024586415.1 Phrixothrix hirtus
TATATATATATATATATATATATATATATATATATATATATATATCCTATATTAATAAAATATTTATTAAATCTAAAAACAGCTAAATTAGATAAATTGCTTGATCAATCCTGATTACTGCCTTTCTTCTTTTATTTTCTCTTTCAGTTTTAGCAAGAGCTATCACAATACTTCTTCTTAAATATTATATACTCTAATTCGTAAATCTTAAATTGATTTTTCTTACCATTATTAAATAACCCAATAGCAAAAAATCATTATAAAATTATAAGAATAAAAATAAAAATTAAAATTAACTTAAATAGACATGGGAATAAAAATTAAATTAATTATTAATATTTATTTTCTTATACATAACAATTAAAATTTAAATTATAGATATGAAATTTAGGTTCTTTTTTTAATGAGGACAATTTAATTATTTGTAATTTTATAATGATTTCTTTATTGAGTTATTTAATAATGGTAAGAAAAATCAATTTAAGATTTATGTAATTTATTGTTATTCACTCCGCTAATCTTTATCCCGTAGGCAATTTTAAAAATCGAAACCCTCTATATTAACAAACTTACTAGAAGACACGAAAAATTAATTTTTCTCGAATGCATTAATAAATGTACTTTCTTTTTTGACAACTTGACATGTTAATGTTATTTTTTAACTAAATTGTTCATTAGAAATAAGTGTTAATTTATTATTTATGGTTTAAGAGACCAGTACTTACTTTCAGTCATCTAATGAAAAAATTTTATCCACTTTTTTTGCAACAGGAATACATAGTATACCCGTCCTAATTGGAAATCTTTTCCTACTAACTTGTTTAATAAGACAAAAGAAATCACTTCTCAAGAACACATAATGTAGGATTTGAAAGAGCAATTTGATACTGACATTTTGTTGACGTAGTTTAACTATTCTTATACATCTCCATGATTTTCTTATACACTTTTTATAATTATAATTGGAGGAAGAATAGTTATATGTATTTACATAACAAGTTTAACTTCAAACAAAAAATTAAATTTTAAAAAAATCAATCTTATTTATTGAACCTTTATTGTAATTTAAATATTCAATTTATTCAACCTTATAAAAAATTAAAACCATAAATAATTTTATTGTAACTCATCTCTACTTTTATACATCTAAATCTAAAAAAAAATAAAGAATTTTTAATTGTTATAAAAATTCTTAAATTGAGTGTATAATTTCAATAAGTTATAATTGCAAGTTATTATTTTACCCTAAATTGATCAGCTTAAGGCTCCTTGATTTCATTCATGTAAAATTTCTAGGATTAGAATAAAGATGAATATAATTATTAAATAAATTAAGGTTCTTATATTAATTAATTTTGTTTGGTTAATAAGAGCTTAAGGACTCTGAAGAGAGATAGAACAAATAAAATAATGAAATTTTAATTAATAGATTACAAAAGATTCGATAAAAATAATTGACTTTTATAAAAAAAATATAGGAATTTTAACTAAAAAAACTAATATCACAAAAAAAATCATCTACTAGTTAAACCTTTAATTTTTTGAGTTAAAATTCCTATATTTTTTTTACACTTATGACTTCCTAAAGGTCATGTTGAAGCACCTGTTTCTGCTTCTATAGTTTTGGCTAGAGTAATAGTTAAACTTGGGGGGTATGGGTTAATGCGATTTATAAATTTTTTTATTTTTCCCTTAAATGATTTATTTATATTTTTAATATTACAATAAAGGTTCAATAAATAAGACTGATTTTTTTTAAATTTAATATAAGTTAAACTTGTTATGTAAATAAATAAACTATAAGTTAATTATTGATCGACAAATTAAACCCGGACGGATAACCTCAAGCCTGCAGTTGGGCAAAAATTCGAAACTTCCTAACCGTTCCACCGAAAGATTTAGAATGTTCAAACTTTCCACAGAGCTCTTCACAATCCCCTCCTTGGATCGACAGATTAAACTCGGACTCCCAGACTAGCCTCAAGCCTGCAGTTGGTCAAAAATTCGAAACTTCCTAACCGTTGCACCGAAAGATTTAGAATGTTCAAGCTTTCCCCATTGAATTATTGCATCAACCTTGCAATAATTCAAGCATATGTGTTTTCAATATTAGCAACTATATATGTTTAGAGAAAACTTTTAATGAAAAAAAATAATACCTTCCATCTTGTTTATCCAAGAACTTGACCTATTATTGAAGGATTAAACGTATTATTGGTTGGTGTAACATACTACGCAAAACAATAAGATACTTCAAATAGAGGCGAAAATGCTACCGACCGGTAAGATGTATTATAAAATCCATGAGTATAGCACAAGCGTTAAATATATTTGATATCTGGTAAAGACAAGGATTGTTAAAAATTAAAAATTTTACCTTAAATATTACAAATGTGATCTATCTAAAAAGAAGTCTCTAGCTTACTCAAATATTCTTGTATCTAGGGGTGGTCACTGTAGAAAACGTGTGCTCTTCATCGAGGCGGAATCTTTGTGTGTATTGCTGTCAGGCAATGTAGCCCGGCAGCGCTTCAATCAAGAGTAGTCGAAAGCGGTAAGCGTAGTATTCATAATTTCACTGCAAAGTTTTGCCCAAAACTTGACTATTCACATTTCGAAATATTCTATATGATTCGCAAGACGTTAATGAAGTTATGCTAAGACATAAGTGAAGTGGTTTTTTAAACGACTTAAAGTTGGCCACACGCAGCGAGCGGAGCATAATCTGCGTTCTGCCTGGCCTCCAATCGCCAGAACACATAGAAATGAGGAACATGCGTGAATTGCATTTATGAAAATCGTTATTTGAGTGTGCGGTAGTTCAAAAAAAAATGTTTCGAATTCCAAAATCTGGTTTGAGAACTAGTTGCGTGACTGCAAACACTTTTCAACGATTGCTTATGCAACTCCCGAGGCACTGGCGCCAGGAAATCGCTCAAGTTCATCTAGAATTCTTCGAAAAAGCCATGTGGCTATTATCACGAGAAAAATATCCATCCTCCCAGTAAAAAACGACAGATTAACAACAATCACAGAAGGTGCCTGAAAATTGTAATAATATGAAGCCAATGTATTTCGACGTCGAAGGTGTTGTTTATCACGAGGTTAAGCGATGACCAATAGGAAAAGGAATCGGTCTCATTTATGGAAAACTGTCCCTTCACCACGATGACGCGTTGCGTATTCATCCCACATTATCCAGTAGTTTATGACGAAACACGGATGTCTTACATTCGTTAGCTTCCATATAGTCCGCTTATAATAGAACGGAAAATAAAAAATTCCTTGAAATAAATAGATTTCGCGATGTGGCGGCCATAAAACGAAATACGACACAGTGTGTGATGGACATTGCAAAAATCTAGTTCCAGAGCTACTTCAGAAGGTGCAGTTTCGGGGAGAAATACTTTTCCATCGGGCATAATCGGCATCGATTCATAGTAACTGTTTCTCTTCGTATAGCGTAGGTTCAGATTCATTCCGGACAAACCTGTGACGTATAAATGAATCCCAAGTTACCTTTTACGTTTGAAAATTATGGAACTGTAATCAACTTTTCTGTTTAAAATTAACAGAATTATCACAAGTATATGCTTGATAACGTATTAAGAGCACTACATCAAAATAAGAATAAAAAATTTCCTTTTTCCTGTTTGGATTTCGGATTGATTGTCAATAGATGACTGGAATAAAATTACAAACCTTTTCAAAGCGGATCCATACATTATCATGAGAAGATCCACGCTTCGAGCTATAGATAAATTATTTATTGGTTGCAGGATTAGCAGATCGACCAAGATGGAGGATGGGATTGACGCTACTCGTACAGAACTCAGTTTTTCAAAATATGGGAGACTATTGTTTGCATGGTTGTCATCTAGTGGTCACAAAATGGTTTATGGTCACTGGAGCGGTACAAGATGAGATGAGAAAATCTAGGAAACCTTGGGTCTCGAATTGAGTTGTTACATTTTTGACCTAAGCTTATTAAGTTACATGCATACACAAATAATATGTAATCTGACCATGAACTGAATTACGTACTGTCTCAGAGAGATACATAAAATGTCATTATTCTAAGCAAAATTTATCAACTTGCAATAGTTGCTGTCAATTGTTTGAATTGTAATTAAATTTTAGTAACGCTTCTTTGCGACTCCGCCGATATTAAAACAAACTACAGCTTTAATCAACGCATACAAGCGCAACAGTAATGCCTTAAATGAAAAAAACAAACAGTTAGATATTAAATTAAATAACTCACAAGCCACTTTTTATACACTCGCCTATTTTGCGTAACTATTTCGATAAAAAAAAGAAATATGAGTGCCTAATGTAACAATAACACAACTGTCACAAGCATTCCGGAAAAACGAAGGTCGCCTGATTGTAGACGTGAATTTAGTCTAGTGACTCTTTGCAAAAGTATTTTGTGGGAGTAGTATCTACGTGCACTTTCCTACATTTTAATGGAATATTTTTATAGACATCGTTCATTTACGTATACAATCTTATTAATCGTCATTACCCCATGCGTGTTTAATCACGAAAGAGAAAATCACCATATCCATAAAGTATGTTGAATGACTTACATCAAACGTAAAATAATCATAATCGTTAAAATATAAAAACAGCCTTACTAAACCTGTCTCCACAAATTAATTTCTTTCGAAATATAATTACAAAATTAAGTCTTGTACTGTTAATTTCATAGTCAGAGTAAACCACCCCTAAACCACAAATACACCAAACCTTAATTATAAGCAAGAATGCTTAACCGCAATACCGAAAAGTCAACCTCTAAACATACTTGATATATGAGTATTATAACACTTATAGATGAAATACTACTTCAAACCATTTATCTGCTTTATTTGAAGTATTTTATGCCATGTGCTATATATTACTGGCAACGAGGTGGACACCTTCAGGCAGGATGCATTATAAAAATAAAAAAAACGTTAAATCTAGATACTAAAGATATCCATGACTTTAACGTAGTTAACGTGCAACAAGAGTTTGTCAAAAATGTTTTAAATCTTTGTATTACTTTCTTCGAAAAAGAATTTTATATAACGATTTAATAAAATTCCAATGTCAATTGAAAAGGAAATGATATAGACAGTTAATTTATCTGAAACGTGTTAGCCGAGCTATGTGAAGTACTGTAGATCGATTTTCATTCACAGGTTGTTACCTGGATACGCAAACATACACTTCCTTGCATAAAATTGTTAATGTCTACTGCTATACTCAGAATTTAAAAAGCCACTCGACTCGTAGAAATTGATAATGAGTTTTAGCAAGTTTTGTTGGTAGAATCTAGTTTTTGAAACAACCATGATTAACACAGATATATTTGAAGGCTTAAATGAAAGAGTTGACGGACTATTAAAAGTGTTTCTATTTTAAATCATCCAATTGCGTAAACATACATTTATTTTTTCTTTCTTATATGAAAGATAAGAGAGAAAGTATTGTTTTCGACCAAAATTTTCAGTGTTCTTCAAAATTAGTTTGTGTATGCGTGTGCCTGTGACTGTGTCTGTGAATACGACAACTCGAAGACCGAAAGTCCTAGAAGAACAAAATTTTATACTTGAGTTTGTATCTATGTGTCTATCGTCGCACGCGACTGTAACAATGTCACTAAAATCGGATAACCGGAAGTGCCACTTTACTCTTGTGATTTTTTGGTTTTTTGAGTTTTTTCAAAATCTGCTATAACGATTTTTTTTAATTTACTATATTTCTTAGACATTTAATGCCTTTTCATGTAATCTAGGCGGTTTTTCTAAAAATTTTCGTTAAGTCGAGTAACCGGAGATATTTTCACCGTTAAGCCTGAATAAAATAACCATGAATCTAAAAACGCTAGCTAAATGAAAATGTATATTTGAAGTCATAATCGATTTATTGTGCTAAATTAAGAATTTGGTTAAAATCGAATAACCGGAAGTATCATTTTGTTTTTTTCATTTTTAGATATTCTTCGAATTTTTCGTTTTTCGAAATTTTCTCGAAATCGGCTCTAACGATTTTTCTAAATTTATTGCATTTTCTAGACATTTAAGACATTTATATAATCTAGGCGGTTACTCAGAAAGTTTTCTCTAAATCGAGTAACCGGAAGTACCTCCAGTGAATAAAGTAACTCTGAAACTAAAGACTCTAACTGAATTGAAATTTATATTTCAGGTCAAAATCGCCTTTTTCTGCAAAATCAATAATATGGTTAAAATCAAATAACCGGAAGCACCACTTTCCTTCTGTCATTTTCCGAATTCTTCTTTTCCACACTTTTCTTGAAATCGGCTCTAGCGATTTTATTTAAACTTACTATATTTCTTAGCAACTTAATTTAGTTTTATATTAGCCAAGGAGTTTCTCTAATAAATTTTTGAAAATCGAGTAACCGGAAGTACTTGGAGTATTAGTTATGATCAACATATCTCAAAAAGTAATCGTCATATGAAAATCAAAAACAATATTCAAATTTTATATCGTCCATACATGAGACGGAAAAATTTAGTTAAAATTGAATGACCAGAAGTTTTTTGCGATCTTCTCAAAAACATTTTTACCAATTTTTTTGAAACTTGCCACGGTTAGTATGTCTTTGACATCTTTTTACGTGAACTTAGAGGTTTTCTTGGAAAAATGCGTTAAAGTGAATTATCAGAGACAATTTTTGGAGTTAAGCACAGTCTTGCATGTCCTGTAACTTGGATGGGCGACCGTTACAACTATCGTTCCCAAAATACATGTAAATAATATTTCAATCATTTGTGGACATATGCATATTTGCATATCTATGTACGTAAGAGAGAATCGTGTGTTGTCTCACACCAGATTTTTTCATTAAATTAAAATTAAAACACCAGGGCGGTTATAAAACTAACCTTTACTATATTAGACAAGAAATAGCCAACTAAATCCTAGTTAGCTATATGAATTATTCAAATTTCGTTGCTCACGGGTCGTCCTACATATGTGCCTTTATTGTTGACCCCTTTAAACCGTAACCTTCGTTGTACAATTAGAAATCATAAAATTGTGCATCATTCTTCTATTTGTCATAATTATTCTAATGTATGTTTCATATGTTTCATTGAAGTTTAGTATGTAAAACATTCCACAGCTAATACGTTAAACGTTAACCACAAGTACGCTACAGAAATAACACATTATATTTTCAGTATATTAAGGGTTTCATTAACTATGTCACCAAGCAGAAATAAGAAAAACTGCGCTCACCGATACATATGTATATTTAGTTCTTCACGTAATTATGGTCAAATTCGACCGACATTTAACCACACGTTCCAATATTTAACAAGTTTTTGGAATCCGTCTACAAAGAAATCTTTGGACTGCGGTCTGAATCAATCTCATACCTACCGTTTCGTGACAATGACATCTTTGGGCCACATATGTTCTCTTAATAGATCGAAAGATTTCGTTTCGTCTACCTTTGCATTGTTTCTGTCAGATTCAAAATGTACCCAAGACTCGTCACATTTTTTCGTCGACCAACGAGCGAATCGCTTTAGGCTTATGCTGTTCATCGATAAGCTTGCCGTGTTTGTTTCAAAATATCACTACACTAAAACACGGACGTTGGATATTTTTGTACCTACGCCATGCGAGGTGCAAAGGCCTGTCTTCGCTAACAAACAGAGGAATTAATTTACGCAGAGCCAGACGGCAAGCATAATTTGTGACTTGGTTAACGAAACACCCCAGTATAATTTATAAATATGACTATGTAGTGGGAACCTCTAGCACTTGTTAGCGGCACATAATGATAAATTCTGCTCAGGACCTATATTGTTAGATTTCGCATTGTTGTACATTGTTATTCCTTGAGGAATTTTTTCCAACCGACATAGGGTTAACAACAAAATTTATCGGACAAAAATGAAAATTTTGTTTCTAAGGTTTAATTATTTTCTCACAGAGCAAGTAGAAAAGTTAGAAACATTTTAGCCGAACTATAACTTTAATGCAGGAAATTCAAACAAGATAAACTTATTTCATGTTTTTTTTAAATAAAGCAGAATATGTAGGGAAAGAATTTTATTAGGCATGACAGGCAGATAAATCAGTTTTCCAAATCCTTTCCCCCATATATAGTTACTATTATGACGAAAATTGTATATCTCGCTTAGTTTTTTCGATGGCCTTTGAAGTCAACTTATAATTTTTATTGCTTCATTTACTTTGATGAAGCGTTTCGAGACCTTTGTATTATAAGTCGATAGTTTTTACGTATGTTGGCATTAATAATTTATATCGCGTGGTCAGCATTCTTAATAGCTATTTATATGATTGATTTCTGTTTATCAAAACATCTTCGGATCTTTTCTGCCGATGAGATCACAAAAAAGTCGAAACTGTGCAGTCAAAGAATCGCGATACGCCCTGACAAATAAATATCAACGTAAATTTAATAAGTGTACTACGATGTCTTGATCAAAAGCAATTTTGCATTTTATACATATAATACAATGGGATTCGCCATTGGAGCATAAGTACTGAGCCTAGCGTCCTTGTCATAATAGGGATTGGAAATTATTTTTTGCTCTTAATTGTTCAAATAAAATTGAGCACGATATTAAACCTTGTAGGCGTTAAAATTTTACGATAAAATTTGATTTTTATGGAAGGAGTTATTATACAATTTTGGAAAGTAAACATACAAGCAAAAACTAGGCTTTCAGCAAAGTGAACTATTAAAAGCGAAAATAGCTAACTGTTTGCGTATAACTTCAAACACCGACGTTGCACCTTGAAATTACTTCGAATTTCGCTCAACTTTCAAAGTGCAAGCAAGAGTTTTATTAAATTCAGTTAATTATCTCCTTGTATGATAACAAGAAATAGTTAACGACTTAAAATAGTAAAATGTACAGCTTCGCAAGATTTAGTATGCGCAGTTTAATAGTCATAAATGGCCGGGGGAGAACTTTTCATATAAATATCGAGAAATACGGTTTCTAAGTAAATATTTCATCTATGCACTTTGAGAGAACAGTTATTTATATACCCTATAATATTTCATAGGTGATCTATTATTAAAACTTGATGGGAACCTTATAAGGGTACATGTAATTTTATGTCTGTTTAGACATATTTTTGGAATAAATAGTTATCATCAATATTATAAACGCTTTCGGACATTTTTTGGTTATTCTAACTAATCAAATATTTGGATTGGTTATATTAATTAAAAATCTGGTGTGATACATCACACGACTTCCACTTATGCAAGTTAAATTTAACCTAATGGCATTAATTACTTTTGGGATAATAATTTATCGATTTATATAAAAAGTGAATAGTTATGAAATAATGCCCATTCATGATTCAAATATTAGTTTCTTTTATTTTTGGAACAATAATTGCAACGGTAATCTATCTAAATTAAACTCGTTTCAATCTATTTTTTCAGAGAAACCGGAAAGTTCACGTAAAATTAAAGTTCCATTAGGTTGACAATATATCGACTAGGTCTGGATGTTTCTACAAGATTTGCATTCAGGGGAAAAGAAGAATAAAGAAGAATAAGTCATGTGGTATACTCTGGGAAAGGTACAAGGTACAAGTTATGAAAATCAAAGATACTCCGCCCTTGGACTGAAACGTTTTCTGCATTTATATCGGAAAATTATGGTTATTCTTGTAATTATGTTATCTTATCTAAATTCTTCTGAATTCCGTTGACTAAATATTGTTTACATTTATACTGGCGAAATCCCTAAATTAATAATTTTAGTTACAATAGTTTCTTTGTTTAAGTTCTACTTAAATTTTACATAATATTCGTATCACTTGATGTCTACACTTATCTCAAATTTTGAATTAAAGTGCATTATTTACTTTTTACTGTTACACAGGTACTTGTTTCATAATTGAGGGTTTGATTTACCTAATAATTCTTAGGATTCTATATCATTTATAATATAAATTTATTTATTTACGTTAATAATTTTTAACTTTATAATAATTTACTCTTGATCAACAATTTTCTAATTACTAATTATTGTTTTACTTATTTATATTTGTTTAGCTTTTGTTAATTAAGTGATTTTAGTTTCTTTAATTCATTAAAACTGTTCTTGAAATTAAATCTATTTTGCTATTTTTAAATCATTGTAATTCTATTGCCGAATTTGTGACGGTTTTAGCTTTTACAAAGCTTACAAAGCCTCAAGTTGGTTCAACAACTATAATATTTGGAGGTTTTAAAGCCCCACGTTAGTGCATTAAATTATAATGTTTATACATAATAAAAATATTTTGCCGTTGACTTTTAGGTTCTTTGCTCCGGTCTGCAATGAGATAGCTCCGTTTCTATAGGGTACAATAATCAATCTTCCAAAATCTATAAACCTAATTGACGTAAAGCAAAAACAGTTCAGCAAAAGAATTCAAATCATTTCACATCAAGGTACTTTCATTATAAATTAGAAAAATTGGGTGCGAGACAACACACAACATTCCCTTGCGTACATGGATATAGAAATAGGCAAATGTTTACAAATAATTAACATATTATTTACGTTTATTTTGGGAACGATAATTGTAATTGACACCTATTGAAATTACCGGACACGTAAAACCCTGCTTAACTCCAAAGATTTTCTATGATAACTTATTTCAGCGCATTTTCTCAGGAAAACCTCTAAGTTCACGTAAAATGTTGTCAAGGACATAAAATTGTAGCATGTTTCAAAAAAATCGTTAAAAACGTTTTCGAGAAAATCGCGACTAAAGTGGAACTTCCGGCGATTAGATTTTAACTATATTCTTGCTGTCTTATTAGCAGAAGATATAAAACATAAATATAGTTTTTAATTTTCATATAATGATTAGTTTTTGAAATATGTCGTTCACAACTAATACTCCAAGTACTTCCGGTTACTCGATTTTAAAAAATTTATTAGAGAAACTCCTTGCTTAATATAAAACTAAATTAAGTAGCTAAGAAATATCCTAAGTTTAAAAAAATCGTTATAGTCGTTTTCAAGAAAATCGTAAAAATGAATAATTCGGAAAATATCTAAAAATGACAGAAATAAAGTGGTACTTCTGGTTATTAGATTTTAACCAAATTTTTGATTTTACATACAAAGGCGATTATGAATTTAAATCTAAATTTTCATTTAGTTAGGGTTATTAGTTTTATAGTTATTGTATTCAGAGTTAACAGTGAAAGTATTTCCGGTTACTCAATTTAAAGAAGATTTTCTGAGTAACTGCCTAGCTTATATGAAAGTGTCTTACATTCCTAAGAAATACAATAAATTTTAAAAAAATTGTTCGAACCAATTTCGAGAAAATCACGAAAAACGAAAAATTCGGAAAATATCTAAAAATGATAGAAATAAAGTGGTACTTGCGGTTATTCGATTTTAACCAAATTCTTGATTTAACACTATAAGGTGATTATAACCTTAAAAATAAATTTTCAATTAGCTAAGATTTCTAGTTTCATAGTTATTTTATTTAGACTAAACGGCGAAAGTACTTCCAGTTACTCGACTTATGAAAACCTTTTTGAAAAACTGCCTAGATTATATGATGGGCATTAATTTTCTTAGAAATATAGTAATTTTTAAAAACATTGTTAGAGCGGATTTAGAAAAAATCTCAAAAAACCAAAAAATGGCAAGAGTAAAGTGGCACTTTCGGTTTTCCGCTTCTAGTGAAATTGTTGCGTTTGCGTGCGACGATGGATAGAAACTCAATTATAAAATTTTGTTTTTCTGGAACCTTTGGTTTTTGAGTTATCATGTTCACATACACACGCACGCACGCACGCACTCACGCACACACGAACGCACACATGCACGAACGCACGCACGCACGTACACACGCACGCAACAGACACACAGACACTGGCACACAGACACAGGCACACAGACGCACACACAGACCAATTTTCAAAAACATGATTTTCGTACTTACGGGACCCGAAAACGTGTACGTTTCCACTATAATTTGGACATAGAAAATTTTGGTCGAAAATAATACTTTCTCTTTTACTCATATTTCATATAGGGTAAGAGAAAGTAATAATTCTCAATTTTATGACTATTACTTCAAATAACTAAGGGCCCTTTATAGATTGCACTGATATGAGAATCGACGGTTGAACATATGATCAAAATTCATATGGAAAATAGGTAGATGCAAAATACAATGACAGAATTGATTTCCGAAAAAACCTCACCTTTTTCTTTGACTAACTCTGTATATAAAATGATATGCATTAAAGTGGGTTGTTTTCGGAGATTGAAAACATTAAAAGCTAATCAAAATTAAAATAATATTCCATAAAATAACTTTCTATTTAACTCACGTTCCCTAGTTAAGTTCACGACACGCCTCTGGATTGTTCTTTGGGGATTTACCGTTATACCTCAAACGCCTGAGTCAGCGCTTTCAAGATCGGGTACTTCCAAAATTTTACTTTGACTCGTAGATTTTTGTCAATATTTATTGACTTTAGAACAATTCTACAATGACAATTGACAATTTAATAACGTACTTTGCCTGTACAAGTAATTCTTTTGTTTCCAATAACTTTTGTTATCGGTGCTTTCTAGATTTCGTTTAACTATTGGATAATCGGTGCCCAGACTTCCATTTAAATATCAAAATCATTTATTTCACATCGGTTTCACCACCAAAAATATTCGTTATTTCACGTTATAAAATGACGTCGGCTTACTGATACGACTTTGTTATTGAATTTCCTAAATTGGTATGATTTTTCTTGTTACTGATGCGAAATATAATTTCACTATTTACTCGCACTCAATAATACTGATTTCAACAATAAAGGCAACTTACACCTTTTTTAACAATTTCATTTTACAATTTCAATATGGCGTTATACGCTAGCAAAGTCGATCTCCCACCAGTCTACACGCGTCCCCTCTTCTCGTGGTTCTACCGGAAACTACCCCACTACTACTTATTTTTAGTAAGTTTCACATTTACCGCTGCCAACTTGAATGCTAACGTATATTTAACTACTTTCCTTTTTACAACTTGTTTCTATTTAAACTGATTACTTTTGCATACAAATTATTTTCAAACGTACATAATGAAATAAAATTTATGAGCCGGTATTTTAGCGCTTTTCTTTATAATTCCTGAAACCATATCCGGAAGAGAAAAACTTTCATCCAGCGACGGGCCTTCATTGCGTTCAATCTAAAATGTACGACATAATCCGGGGTTAAATTTACAGTATGCAATACATTTTTGATCCAATCAATAGTTTACTATTGTTTTGGTAAACTGCATTAAATTTACTGGTTTACATGTTTTTGCGCAAAGTCATAACATTAAGAGTAAAATTATCAAGGTAATATACATTTATTTACAAAACTCATACATTCTGTTATGATAATGACTAAACATAACCACTTCCGTGTTTAGGGCTCTACTATTTTTTTCACTGTCGTCTAAGAATTATTTCGCTAAACCTCAGGTTTAGCTCAGATTGGAGATTAAATGGTCAAGGTGAGAATTCGCCCGTAGTACTTAAATTTACTTTTAAACGTACATGTATAATTTGTACTTGCATGTATTTTACTATTTTTAGCCCAACTGTATATATACAAAGTTTATGTTTATTTATCGACCTTTTAAATATTTATATTATTAACATTTTCGACTTATTTATAACTGTGTTTGCTCAATTAGGCCCTAATCGTTTCGCTACTTATTCTTCAATCATCCTTTACTAAATTTTAATTTGTATATTTTGAAGAAAACGTGCTATTCCGGTATGTAGATGTATTTACATTAATCCGTTTCCATAAATCTATACTTAATTCTAAACGTACGACTAAATGTCGCGCAAAATGGCTACGTCCAAATTTAACCTGCATCGTTTATTATGTATTTCGTGCAATTTTGAAATGATGAATGTGTAGTCGTTAATTGGATTAATACGAGTAAGTTTCGAATATCCATATACAGCGGATTTCCTTGCCTGGCAGAGTTCATGATACCCGTAGTAGCAAGTTACTTATGTGCACCTTGGATCAGCCTTTGGTTGTTGGCAAAAGCTGTAAGGGGGCTGGGTAATTTGGTAGAATCAGGAGCAACCTTTGTAGGTTACTTGTTTAGTGTAGAGAATTGAGAACGATTCTAGTTTTGTACTGAATTGCTTGTCTTTACACATCCAAATCTATCTGAATCCTTAAAATTTATCTTATTTGTTCCCTCTCTTATTGTTTATAATTATAGGTTGAGTGATATCTTATAGGTATATACACAGGGTGTCCCTGTATTCTTGTTTCTAGTCGATAAACGCCGCTGTTTTCGAGAAAAGCCTAGTTGAAAATGTTTTGCTATGGCTAACAATTAATAAGAACAAAGCGCTCCAGTCGAAGTAAATAATTTAATTTGAAAAGAAGGTACAATTAAAAAACATAAATTACAAAAAATGTTCTATGTGATGGCCATTTGTTTCGATACACAAATTTATGCTTTTATCTAAAGAGTGCCGCATTTTTGAATAAATTCGGAATGAGTTCCTAAATTTTGCGCATCCATTATTAATCCTTCCCCAGAGGTGTTCACGACTTGCTATGGGAACAGAATAAACGTGTGATTTTAAGTAACCGCAGATACAAATATCACAGGGATTTAAATCAAGGGATCTTGATGGTTAAGCAACACCCAATCCACTGATCCTCATAAGTATTATTCAAGAATTGACGAACATTTCTGCTAAAATGAGCCGGATATCCATTATGTACAAACCACAAATTTTAACGAACATTTAGAGGTATCTTATCCAATAAATTCGGTAATGTGTTTTATAGGGAATTTAAGTAATCGACCCTACTCAAACGTGCAGGTAGTTCCATAAGTCCAAGCAGAATATGTCAAGAATACCTTCCTGATGTCTGAGCACTTTAGTAGCATACGGATTTTTACCAACATATGAATAAAAATGGGCATTGTGGAAATTAAAAATTCCGTCACTGTGAACGTTGATTCGTCGCAGAATAAAATATGTGAAAAAAATTGCGATTTAGTTTTTTTGAACGCGCATCCTTGTGGAAAACTCAACTCATCCAGGAAAATTTTCTTCTAACAAGGCATGAACTGTTGTAAAATGGAATAGATGTAAACCTTCTTTATGTACAATATTCCATAGAGACGATTTTGAAATGATGGGATACATTGTAGCCTAATTTCAGGATTACCTTCAATTTCCATTAGAATATTTTCTTCGTGACCTTCGGTAATGTCAGAATGTCTACCTGCTTCATTTTTGTTGGGGTTCACTGAGATAGTTTCTCTTAATCTTTGATGAAGGGCTGCAAATGCTGAGTGGTGAGGGCATGCTCTGTCGAGCATATCTGTGTTCCGCTGCCCGGAAATTGCAATGCATTTCGCGATACACTAAATGCATGTCTGCGTACTCATCATTGGAAAACATTTTGGATTTTATTTATTGTTCACAGAAAATGATACGTGCACCTGAGTAAGAGAAAACTGCGTACTGCATTAATAAACGTCGACAAGTAACATTTGTGGATTATGTTTGCAAAGCATACTTCGACTACAGTGTTATTAATTGTGGGTCATAGCAAAATATTTTCAAGTAAGTTTTTCTCGAAAACAGTGGCGTTTATTGACTTGAAACTACACGGAAAAAAATTATTAGCTAAAATGTGGGCAACCACCCCCATCGTGGGAATTACAAGTCCTCATTTATCTATGACAATTGGGCATTCTCATTACTTTAGTTGTAGAAATTTTCGTTGTTTTTACATACAAGAGTTCTCGAGAAATTTTAAGAAAACTGTCAACAAGGCGCCATCTCTAAAACGATATAGCTCTATTAGCAAGTACTTTCGGATAATTGGGCATTCTCATTACTTTAGTTGTAGACATTTTCGTTGTTTTTACATACAAGAGTTCTCGAGAAATTTTAAGAAAACTGTCAACAAGGCGCCATCTCTAAAACGATGTAGCTCTATTAGCAAGTACTTTCGGATAAGATGATTTAGGTCAAATCGTCATAAAATGAGCTCTAGATTTTAACCTCTTGATTTCTGGACATCCTGTATATATCCTTATAATTATTACAAGTTTCTGTTTAAAACAAGTTTCCTCTGTCTAATTTTTATTTTACAGTTTTCCTATATTTAAATTAATTTTTATCCACTTAGAGTCTCTATTGGTACTGTTTTGGCACAAATATTTTATATAGACATGATCATTTATCTTATCTACATTTTTATTTGGAATTTTGATTGTTCCACTTACATTGGAGTTTCTTTAATTAATTTATGCTTATAACATGCGATCATTTAAATTTCAGTTCCCAGTGGGCGATGGAATTTTTCCATAGAAGGTAGCTTAGACATACGCACGCCAACTAAAGCCAATACAAAGCCTGAACGTTATGCCTGCAAATTTGGTGGGAAGAACTTTATTATTAAAATAAAATAGGATATTTATTTACAATATTTACAATAAATGTACGAAATTATGATCACTGCATTCAACGAATTTGTGAACCTTTTGTTTTAAATACTTGAAAACGTTCTGTAAAATATGACAAATTCAAACTGTCAGTTTGACAGATAATTATTACTAAGAATGGATCAAGCTAAGAGATGAATTTTTTCATAGCTCACTAGGAACTGAAATTTAAATGATCGTATGCTACTAATTCTTATACGTACATTTAGCTATTTAATATCTAACAGTTTTTTGAGGTTAACATTCTGATCTTATCACTTGTACGGTAAATTTTCTTATTAAATTTTAATGAATATTTGAGGATAAGAGTTCGTTACATTATAAATTAAACAGTTCAGCTCTATCACACGTAATAATTTGATTGTTTCTTACGTGGGATATTGTAATTTTGTCTTTCGGCAATGGAAGGGTGAAATTCATCCTCAATGCGGGATTACAAGTTGATTTGCGTCTGTAGCATTTCAAGTATTTTAGAATAATCTAAAAGTAGCTTCGACACGCTTCCATAATAAGAAAAAGGGCAATCGCTAGATTTATACTAGCCGTAAACAATTAAAAGGCACGCCGAGCGAATATTTCACTAATAAAGTAATTTTATTGGAAAGCGTTTTTTCACAGTTATTAGAACTTGGTGTAAATAACGTATATTGACCTACAAATTCCTTAAAAGGAACCATGCATGTTAAAATACATAATAAATAAATTTTAAAATGTATTTATAGTTTTAAATCTAACCCTCTGAAGGTCCTCCGCTGGATTGATATATACATCAATCGAAAGGTTTTTAAAAATAAAAGTGTCAATTGAAGTTTGTCTCTAATTGCTTTAGAAATTATAGAGGAAGTTGAACTTTCACCCAAATTGTACAGAGGTACAATATATACTCGACCAATAGCAGAGTTGCCGGTATAGTTACACTATTGCTTCTTGATTATGCCGATTGAGTGATTTTCTAAACCAAGAAATACCGGACACAGGCTGGGTCATTTTGACGCAGTTGGCAAAATACCGTTAGCGAAATTTCAAGACATTGCGAGACAATATTGTAAACAGTAAGATCATCGGCCATTTCTTATATATACTTCCGGATACATTACTACTCAATATCTTTCACGTGTTGAATAAGAAAAGCTCGCTATATTGATTCCGAAGGATAACTACCGCTTCGATACTTCTAAATTTTATCATTTATTGTTGTCGACCAAAACATTGCCAAATCGCAAATTTTGATTACATGTGTACAAATATATACTATCGATTGGTCTGATAAGGGAACACCGGCAATGGGAAAATTCAAATAAATTCGAAACTTTGTAGATTTCTAGAGGCGTTCAACGTAGGAATATGTCACCGTTCCTTAGCGGCTCAATTGCCGATATCCTGGGTAGGCGCACCCCAAAGAAGGCGTTTCTCCTACATAAATGTGAAAATATTTCAAAAACTGTCGGACATATTGAAAAAAGTTAAGGCAAATTGTAATGGTTTTAAAAGTACTAAAGATGGCGCGATTTTTGAATCAAAAACTTAAGAGAAGATTTACACCCAAACCTCCTCCTTTGAAATCGCATGATTAGCTTGTACAGGGGTGGGAAAGGTATGAACATAGGAGATATCTTTACTACCGAAATGGTTTAAATGGAATTTTGGACACAAAGGTATATGTAGCGAATCTATCGGTGCTAATGATAATTTCATTTAATTTCCGGTTTAACTGGAATAATAGCAACCTAGTTGTGAAGCCTTAGCTCCGATTAATTTATAACAAAATGTTGAGCGGGATGAATTTTTAATTAAAATTTCTATAAAATGAATGTGGCATATATTATTAAAAACAAAAGAATCAATAATTAAACTTAAAAATCTGGTGTGAAACAACACACGACTTTCTCTTACGCACATATGCCACATATGCCAATAGTGTCCACAAATCATTAGACTATTGCCTAC
>JAHWXV010047851.1:0-10726 GCA_024586415.1 Phrixothrix hirtus
TAAATGATGCAAATTAGTAATTATTTTCTGCATGTGAAAAAGTGTATTTTTAATGTTTGGATTCAGAGTTAAGAAATTTCCTCACTGAATAAAAAGCATTAACATTTATTAATTAACAAAACGGTTTTACACGGAAATTTTAGTATAGAAATTATTGTAATAACTTTACTGTATTTTTTTTAGAATAAGTACCAATTGGTTATTACCATATAGTAAAGAAATTAAAATAAGATTCTTTTTACTTGTTACATTTTTATAGTCGATAGAAATTTTAATTTTAATATGAATTTAAAAGTAAAATACTGCGGAACATTTTCCAAAAGTTCAAAGCTACCTTAAACAATTTAAAAACCCAATGACGTCATAACGCCGTCAAGCAATCTGTAAAGTTTGTTCTGAATACGTCAGAATAAAGCTCTGCAATTTCCTATATTACCGATCATTTAATTACCTAATTAATTATAAAAAACAACTGGAATATGCGCTGTTTTTTATTTAACTTTCATTAGCGCCAATAGTTATTTGTAGGAAACTTAATTCATTAAGTTATCTTTAGATTAATTTAGAGCACTTGTTACTGAACAATTTGCTTCATTAAAGTTATATCAAAATTAGTCGAATTAGAAACCAAAATACCAATTTTAGCATACACAAAATATGTAATAAATATATTTAGCTCCCATTATAGATCGTTTGCATGGAATGGTTAATTTTTCTAAAGCAAACATTTATTTTCCTACATTTGGACCTTCAAATTTTAATAAACAAACATATAAATATTTCGTCATTCATACATTATTATAAATAAAACGCAATTGATTAAAACCTTTTGATAAAATTTTAGTTTAATAATATAAAGCCTAGCTTATAAACTTCACTAGGTGAAACCGAAATTCTAAACCTGGCAACGCTTGACTAAATTAAAGAATTGTTAAAACGACACTTATTTATTTTGAATTAAACATTTTTTATAAACCAAAGAATTTTTTTTGCTATTCTTGGGTAAACACGCTTTTCATGTTATTTTACAGATTCAAGGAGACAGAAAGCATATTGGAGCGATCGTATGTACTGTTAAAATTTTTAGATTGATTGCACAATATTGACTTAGTCCCCTCCTTTATGTAGAATTTAGTTTAGATTTTGAGTTTGACAGCATGCTTTGCTTTTGTTAATGGACTTGTATTTTCTACTTTTTATTTGGTTTGCTTGCCGAGAGTTGTATAACAATTACTTATTATCGATATTGAATATTTTCTACAGTCCTTAAAATTTAATTATTAAGTTAGCTGTAGAAAATCTATTGAGTTTAGTTTTAATTGAATTTGCCAAGTTTTACAATATGTAAAGTTAGGTATACAGTTGAACTTCATGGAGAAATTATATACTGAACCCAATTGCCAATCCAATTTGGTAGTTTGATAGATAATCCCTAGTAGCAATAATTACTTATATGCATATAAATTTACTATTTAAGGGGTGAAGGTTTCTCCTATACAATGCGCATGATTTGAATTTTAAAATAAATTAAAATAACGCCACGGGTGAAAAGCTTTGCAAATGTAATTTTAACACAATAAATCAACATTTGAAGCCTTGAAGTCAAAAATGGGCTAAGTGCCAAAATAATCACTTTGTGAAAAACATGTTTTTTTATTACAAAAAGAATGTTTACATAGCGATGCAACTTTTTCCAGGTGTCTGGATACAACCTAAAGTTAAAAAAGACTTAGAGATAATATTTTCAGAGAAAGAAGATGTCGAATCTAAGAAATGGCAAAACGTGGTAAGTCCCAGGACTTATACATTAATAGCTGGGTAAGTCCAACGATTCTTTAGCAGTTTAGTACTATTTTGTACCTTGTTTTATGTTTTTTACACGATTTTAAATGTAATAACTCCGTTGGATGGAAGGTTTTCAGATAGTAATTGTAGTTGAAGTTTACTAGTACTGGGATCTTCTTGGAATTAATACGACCATAGCTACTTTAGCGGAATAGTCCAACTATTCCGGGTCTTATCTGTAATAAAGGTTTAACACTTACATGATTACTTAACATTAACTGAATTGACACAAGTCAAGTTCTAATGGTTTTACAAAGTTAATAAATAGTGAAGACTTCGAAGCTAGTGCAAGACTCTGCAATTAGTTTAACACTCTTCTTTACGTTTTCCTGACTCCATAAGGAAAGCGGTGTGTTCCCATTTTAAAACTGTTTGGTAGGTATTATTTATATTTGAATAAGCATTCAGCGTTGCAATTATTCTTATATATCTTTCCAATGGCCTAGATATTTCATATTTTACCTCCTTTGCATTTCAGTTCTTGATTTGCGAGAATTCTTTGTAGTTCCGCCTACGCGGATTTCCTTTTGTTTGTCGATATTATTTCGCAAATGCTTTCATTATGCGCGGGAGTACGCACATCACTGCAGCAATTCCTTCAGAGAAGGACGCTGCTCCGTGCGTCGCCTCGGCGATTATGTTGACCGTTGCTGTAATGTTCGTTTCACTAAATGCAAAGGAGGCGTAGCCAGCTGTTGCATTTTCGGTTGGTTGCTGTTTAGCCCTTTCACTGCGCGTTTCACTTTGCATACTGGATTTTAATACTTGCGCGTATGAAAAGTTTGGCTTTACCGGGGCACTCACATCTTTTACCAGCCGTTGAAATCGCGGGCAACCGTTGTAATTCGCCGTATGTGCTTATTGACAATTTTCAAATTAGCCGGCGTGTTTCTGTCCTTTATACATTGCGTCGATGTGTTCGTCGCCGCACTTTACACACTACGGATCCCCTCTGGAGCAGCGCTGCATGTGGCCGAACAGTTGGCACCTGTGACACTGCATGGTGCCTTTCTTCTTTCTTTGTACCCTAAATGTGATGGAAAGGTGAAGGACTGTCGTGATTAGGAAAACTTTCTTCCCTCGGTCGTTTTTAACCAATTCTATGTAATTTAGAGGCATTGGCGTACACTCCCTTCCTCTCCGTATCCTTCTTACGGAGATTGTAGGGATCCCTTACCTCAGGAAGTCATCTTTGACCACCTTGTCTGGAATAGTTTCGGGTAGCTCTCTTATGACTACCCTTAACGTCTTCTCATTTGCCAGCTGGTAAGTGTGGTAAGGTACGCTGGCTTTTGTCAGGTGGTCACGTTCTGCACCCTGTGGATTTGGATACCGTGCTTTTCAAGGTCTGATACTATCTTTGGCCAGTTGTCTTTCTTCCTGATAACCATGGGAAGCACTTTTGCTCGTGGTTTTCTGGTGGTTACGATGTTAGTTGCCACCTTCTTTGTGATCATATCTTCTGCTTCTTTTTCTGGCTCAGCTATGTCGCTGTGAGCGCGCCGAATGGGTTTTGTGTCGGCACCTTGGTTACTGGGTCGCACTCTTCTATTTTCGCTCTTGACTTCCGCTTCCTTCCTTTAACTTCCGTGAAGTTGTCGGAAACTGGAGCCGTACCGTTTTCCTATTCGTTGGAGGAGTACTCCATCTCTGCAAGGAGTGCCCGTACGTCGCTTCCTGCGTTGTTTTCCGCTGTTGGTACGGGCGAGGTCGCAGGGTGATTACGATTGTTTTCGTGCAGTAACTTGTTTTGCTCCTCAAACTGCTGCATTTGTTCGAGAAACGTGTGGATTTTTTCAGTTGTGGCGGCTACAATGGCTGCATCCACGGGCGTATGTGCAGTTTTTTGAACGGTCGTTTGCGCACTTTCTCCCACTGTGCATTTCGGTATCGCATCAGTGGAAGCGGTGGAGGTGGCGGCATTGGGATAAGGTAGTCTACGTCGTTCTTATTCAGCAGGGCTGTACCATGCGACGACCATCGCGAATGCATTTTGAAAAAACTAACAAAACATTATAGCAATACACAAGATGGTTGTTTGAATTGCACTCGACCAACCGTTACAAGTATAAGGAGCCTAAGGTACAGCACAATAGATCTCAAGTAACACAACTGCCAAGGAACACGTCTGCACCCAATGACAGTCGCAACAGAACGCTAATCCTGATCCGTTGCAATTATTGTCTTATTATCTATTCAAGTGGTTTAAAATGATCACACAATTTACGTAATGATAACATTAATCTAGTTTTACAACCTACTTACTTAATCTTTTGAACATTCCTATGTTTTCTAAGTAATTATTCAAATTATATAAAAAAAACATCCCAATAAAATAATTTATTTTATAAAAACACTCACAAAAAAAATAAACCTAATATTAACACAAATAAACGAACGCATTTTCATAGGACAACAGACTGTAAGAGTAAAGGTAATTCTTAGGTATAACCAAAACACTAAAAGACTTATCAAACGCAACTAGCATGATAAACATACTATTGAGAAGCTTTTTCTCTGCGTAACTTTTCATAAACACCTAGGTTTTCTGACTTTAAGTAGGAAATCATAGAGCGTAGATTTTATCTTGTCGGTATTAAGACGGTTTTGACATTGTAATCGTGGCAACTGCATACAGAGTTTTCAAGCTTAAGTCGGCACTATTGCTATTATTATTAAGGTAGCTACGAAGTCGGTCAAATTGGCAAACTAGTGTATTATTTTACGTTGATTACGATGGTTTAAACAAAGAAAACAATTGACAGTCACATTCTCGAAATATCGATAAAAATGTACGTTTTTTAATGGAACACCCTGTATATAATACTGCAAATCGACGAAAAAATATATTCTGAACAAAATTTGTCTTACATCATACTACCCTAAAGTATGAAATGATGGAATTATTTATGATTTTTTAATTTCACAGAGAAGGTCGTGATTTAAGAACCAGTTGTTTATTGTATACATTTAATACACCTTACACGATAATTAAGTGAAAAACATCAAAATAAATTCTGGAAAACTTCCCCTTCTTGTTCTATACTTTTGAGCATATTTGTAAACACGCCTAGTGGCCTTCGAAATGGTTCTACGGTCAATACTGCCAACAAAATTCATAATGCTTTACTGGAAGTAGTCGAGATTTTCATAATGCCGTTTATACACTTCATCTTTTAAATATCACCAGAAGAAAAAATCTAAAAGCGTAAGATCTGACGAGCGAGGAGGCCAGCGCACAGGACCGTTTGTTGCTAAATATCTGTTACCACAATTTTCTTCTAATAAATTACCAACTTATTGAAAATTATGGGCAGGAGCGCCATCTTGCTGATAGAAGATCAATTGTTTATCAATTAAATTCAGATCATCTAAAAACTCTGTAAGTATTGCTGTCAATATTTAAGTGTACCCTACACCGGTTAAAGTCCCTTGATGAAATACGGTACTGATAATTCTCGAACCGATCAATCCACACCATACATTAATGTTGCTGCATCTTTGAGGATTAAAAGTACGGGTCCGTAGCGGATTTTGTCGGCTTCAATAGTGATAGATTTTTCTATTGAATATACCACTATTGGAGAAGTTTGCTTCAAACATCCATAAAATCAATCACCAAAAATCTTGATTTTGTCTAATTTGATTAATAAACCATTGATGGAAATGCACGCGTCTTTCTTGATCAGCTGGTAACAGGAACTGCGCGAGTCTGTATTTGTACGGTACAAATTTGTGCTTCTTTAAAATGTTATGAATGGTTTCCAAACAAAATCCACTTCTACGCATTAAATCATTCGTTGAGTTATTAGAGTATGCTTCAAAGTAAGTCAACACTTCAATTTCAGTTGTTCACTAATTATAAACTGCTTTTCGACTCTACTTTTAGCAAAAGTATTCTCGTTCGATCTAGATTTCGATAAAAAACAAAAATACCTTGTATCTGGTAAGTTACGCCCAAAAAACGAAGCATTGTAACACGAGCCCATTGAGAATTTTTTTGACATAAAATATAGCATTCTAGCATATCACATTTTTCTGAATGTGTAAAAGGATTATTAATACGAAGAAATAACAATTAACACAGCTTATGAACGACTTAAACACACTTACAAAACTTTGACTTTAATTATGACGGTTGTCAGACAACCGATTATTTGTTCAATCGAGACCTTCTCTGTGAAATTAAAAATCATAAATATTTCCCTCATTTCTTACTTTAGGATGGTATGATGTAAGACAAATTTTGTTCAGAATGTATTTCTTCGTCGATTGGAAGTATTATATACAGGGTGTTCCATTAAAAAAAGTACGTTTTTATAGATATTTCGAGAACGTGACTATCAATTGTATTTTTGTTTCAACCATCACAATCAGCATAAAATAATACACTAGTGTGACAATTTAACCGACTTCGTAGCTACCTTAATAAGAAAGTTAGCAATAGTGCCAACTTGAGTTTGAGAACCCTGTATATTTAATAGAATCAATGGTCACGTTCTTTTTAAATATCTTAGTAGATGTCCAATTTTCTAATTCATTATGTGTGCGACGAATTCTTACTCCATCTAGATAATCCTTACTTATATTGATCCACTGTGATTTTGAAACTTTTAACTGCGTCGTGTGTATTGTTTATTCAACAGCTAACTTGAAGTCCAAAAAATCATCTGGCTCCATCAGAGCTACCACAAACGGTGTTGCCAAATCCATGGGTGCACTTTTCTACATTTCTCTTTTTTTTAATTTGGGCGAAATCTCTATCACAATTCAAGCATGAATGTTTTGAAACTAGGTACTTTTAATTCACTTCATCAATTTGCCCGTTTTGTGTTAAATAAATCCACGGGAGCAACATTATTTTATTTGTGTTTTTGGCAACGTAGTTATCGCTCCAAACTGTTATATTTTTCTTATACGTTAAAGTTTTAAGAGCCTTAAAGACACAAGAAGCGATTTCGTTACCTCCGCGACCAGTTATACCTTCATGCCATACGAACATTTGCCTTTAATGGTATCTGTTACGTGAATACATAGATTAACATGAGAGTTGCCGCATGTAATACGCCTCACTGTGAGTCAACATTTGAATGAAAATTACTTGCTCTAAATCTATAGAAATAGCGCATTTCTCACTTGTTGAAAGTTGAAGACCTTGGACATATACTTGCATTATTTTTTTGGTTCTTTCGGCCTTTCGATGATGAAGGTCACGTTGTATTTTTATGTCGTGTAGTCGTTAGGATTATCTTGAATGCGCATGTCTAGTAAATTGTCGTTGGCGGAAGCTTAAATTCGGAAAATTTTCTTAAACGTTTTAAAATAGAAACGATAGATTGTTCTGGACCCGGGATGGTTTTCTTTAAAAACTCGAAATAAACAACTGGTGTCAGATCTTGGCCCAAATATTATTTACTAGTCTTTACTCCGCTGTAATGGCTGTTCTTGCAAGGAAAACTGCTGATATGCTCGTCCACCTTTTTCTCATCTTCAGCCGTAAATTTTCAATGCTTTTACCTGGTTTTTCAGTGTAGACTAGTTACTTTGCTTTTAGCACGCGCTAAAGTTTCGACTTTTCTATTTGTTATATTGAAAAAGTTCAAAAATTTTTCCTGCAAACCCATTCTATGGCCCTAATACCGTCTGAAATAATAAATTAACTGTAGCCTGCCTTGGATTGTCTCCGTGATCTTCGAATTTCCCATGTCTCCTTCTCCTGACTCCAATAATTGAAAGCAGCCCTATTAAATATGAATTCTGTCTAGCATTGTATTCCAAAGCATAAAAACTGCGAAATAGTCGCAGTTTTTGTTTATATTCTGTTTATTGCAAAGCAATTTGCAACTTAATTTGCATTTACATAAAACCTGAAAATAAGCAAAAATGCTCTTGTCACTAACTATAACATTTTAGCCGAACTTATATCACGTGAAGGTGGCTGTTTTTCATGTATCACACGACTTCTTTTGGTGACATACTCTTTACCTATAGTCCTTTTCCTTTATCTCTCGTCTTGTCCACGGCTTTTACCCTTTTTCTATTTTATGTATGTACATCAAAAAGTCTTTCACAAAAACGCACTAGTGTTTGTGGTCACGTGCTTCACTTAACTAAAGCAAAGGGTCGCTACGGGTCGCTCTTTATACGGGAAAGCAGATAGAGCGTTATTTACCAAAAAAAGTACACCAGACACGGCTGATTTCGGTTTTCAGTCACTTCTTTACATATTTCATCATGGCCAATTTTATACGTTAAACTGCATGATTCATAAGCCACAATTCAGACAAAATCTCAAAAGTTAAATTTTTAGCGCTTAGCCCTTTTTTTATTTAGTCTTCATTTGCATAGCTAGTCAATACCAAAATCACTTAACCTACCAATGTAGTAGGTAAGCGAACGACGCACTCGGCCCATCTCGTGCTGAAGATATCTAATAGTACGTTCGGGTGATCGCGCTGGTGCGCACTCAGTGCACTTTAACTGCGTTCCATTTCAGAATATTTCAGCTAGTAGTTACGGCTTTTTTGCAAATAGTAAACAGCTACTCCGCACTAGTGCGACCATTCGAATGTGTTATAACAAGAGTAAAATCGCGATACACGACTGACCTGGGCGCGCCATTTGAAAATTCAAGTCTTTATCTTGTTCGCTTATTTGCTGTATTGGTAGGTTATGTGATTTTGCTTGCGACTAATCATGCAAATGTTGATTCATTATGTTAAAATTACATATACATAGTTTTTCACCCGTGCCGCTATTTTAATTTATTTTAAAACTCAAATTACGCGTGAGGTATAGGAGAAATCGTGATCCTTTTAATATTGTATAGTACATACTTATAGATGGCTCTGCCAGTTTGTATTATATAAATTTAAACTACAATTCTAAATCAAAATCTAGTTTTATTAATAGTTCAATTTCAATCATTTCTTAGCAATTGTTAGCTTATACGAGGGTGGGACTGAAAATGTCTAGGTAAATCGTAATTTATACATCGGTAATAGGTATATTCGTATAAATTCAAAGACAACGTATAGATCAATTGCTTTCTGCTCTTGGTGAAGAAGCTCTACGAAAAGCCGTTATTTATCGCTGGTTCCAATAATTAATTAAGTTTGGTTATAGTAGTCCGAGTGATGAGTTTTGTGGAGGCCGACAGCGATAGCTGTATAACCACAATATATTACTACTTTTTGCGAAACGATTTTTAATGAAACATGTTATGATATTAAATTGAGAAGAGTCAAGTACATTAAATTTCACATAACCAGTTAAATGCAAAAAACTGTTCGTTGGATTCCACATCATATGACACCAGTATAATAAACAAATTGTCTGAAATGGTACAAAATATATTTCAAATTACATATATGAGATATAATTGAGCAAAAAAAATATAAATTTAGTCATATGAAGCCGAGAGAAAAAAGGAATCGTCTGTATGGCCATTTTAAAATGAGCAAAATCCAGCAAAAGTTGTTCGTTTTCACAGCGTTTCATAGAAAGCTTTCGCTTCATTTGTCTCCAAATTTGGCCGTACTGCTGTTCTATGTCTTGAAGGTAGCATATTTTTCAATATTGTTGGTATAAAATAATATTTTTATTCAGTTGTTACTAAAATCCATGAAAATGATCAGAAATGCCGATAATTCTCCATATGCCTAAGCAAGTTCTCACAATTGATCATTTGTCTAGAGAAAACATTTAACTAAAGCAACATCCGACATAGAGTCCTGACTAGAGTCTTAAGCACTTCTCCATAATTCGCAAAATCACCTGCAAGAACGGTTGATGCTTATAAAAACATTATTTCTTCTTTGCCAGCTTAGAAAATTGGTTCAAACGATGAAGAAATGGATTAAAGTTAATCATGAATATTTCAAAAAATACTAGTTACACCGTTTCCATTTAATTCATACGCAAACTAAGCATCAATCAATTTCTATAGAAGCAGTTGTGGTAATAATAGATAAAATAAAATTTAGGTACAACTTAAATTAAGCAGATATAGTGCAACTAGTCATAAAACAATTTTTTTCTAAATGTTTTGCATGTTTTATGCAGCTGCCCCTAAATTTTCAGTCTTACCCTTGTACCCAAAAATTATTAAAGCTATCACATGAAATCGGAATTATTATCGCATGAACTTAGTCTTAGCTATATTTTAGAAGTATATTAGTGCATAGAAAATGCATGGAATAGTATGTAAGTACGTACTTATTCAACTTTTACAGTTTTCAATGGCTTTGTTTTACAAATTTCAACAAATAATTGTTTTGAAAATGAAAACTGTTATAATTTGAAATATTGTTACTAAATTATCTAATACCATAACAGAAAAGTGTGAATCTCATTGGTTAAGCAATGGTTACTAAAATCGCATTCGCTGATTTATATTGGTGGTGAAATTAGAATAGCCCTACGAACTTTAGCACGTTATTGTGGAGGCCTAACGACCTCTATTAACAACAAAATCACATCAAATGCAACACTTGTGGAACAAAATCAAAATGTAGCCTTCTGTAGAATATGTATTCAAACGAATTTATCTAGATGCATTCCAATTTCAACTACCTGTCTTAAAGGAAATAATATGTTGTAATAATATCAAATTGCTTAATACATACGTGTTTATTTCACGTGAATACTAATCTAGCTCAATATGGGACATTGATATCAGTGACCTACATTTTAATTTGTTTGTATATTTATGCAGACAAAAACTGAACACTTAATTTTTAACACGTTCAATTGTACTAAAAACCATATTATTTGTTACCCGATTGGCAGTGTATGCAATTTAGAATTTGAAATCGCTGTTACGCTTATAATTTAAGCTAATTAAAAGGTTTTAGTAGTTTGGTAACAAAACAAATAAAAT
>JAHWXV010047879.1:0-12014 GCA_024586415.1 Phrixothrix hirtus
CTCTACTGTAAAATCATTACATAGAACATCACAACATGAACTTAACTTAAAATGTGTTACAAGAGAATTTATACTCTAATCTTGCATAATTAGCAGACATTTCTTATTTTAGAAATATAATAGTATTCAACGAGGCAGTCAAAACAGCAATATAGAAAAGGCACGGTGAATGTTTCTGAACTACCTCAAATAATTTGTTATAAACCTTTTAAAAATAATAATTTACTAATTAATGTGATTTTAAAGCCTGGCAGTACAACAACAAATGCTTCCAGATTCAAGGTGAGTTAACTTTATAAATGTTTTATTGCCGTTAATTGAAATTTTTTACTGAAATAATTTCTGGATTTCTTATTATTATAAATATTCTTATGTTTTTAATTTCGATTACAGAATATCGATGTAGCTGGATCCTCACACATGCCCGCTATGCCAGCAGCTGGGAGCACTCAAAAACAATTCGATAAGTAATAAATTTGTTATTATTTTAATATCATTTAACAAACGAATTTCTCGACATTAACATTTGAATTTTATTTCCTGTCAATGCAAACTGTAGCATCGTGGAATTTAAAGTACACTTCCATGAGCGGCGAAGGACCCAAAAAGATTTAAAAATTCTGAGCTATGGGGATAACAGTTGTTTTCAATTTTAATTCAACATCCAAGTCGATCAACCCATATTGGCTACAGGTATGTTCGTTAAGTTATTAGAATACAATTGTAAATATTACAATTTTCTCAATGCATTTGATGAATTGTTGGCGCACGTCCTTACCACAGCGGCCCCTGCCGATAGGGTTGAAATGGTTCTTCGAAACGATAACTTCCCGCAGAAACCTATTGGCATAACCTTCAGAAGAGCTGACCAGCTAACCTTGCAAGTTATAATGGCAACTCTTAAGAAAATTCTGCTGAGTAACGCCAGCTTTTTCGCTAACAACATGTTCAGGCTGGTCATGGACCGTGGATTTGTCGGGTTTGGAGGCCCTAGTGGGCGTATTCTTGACCTAATGGTTGGTTTGCGTTTGCAGAGTTTTGCAATAAGAAAAAATGTGTCTTCGTCGTAGACAACCAGGATACATTGTCTTGCGAGGGGCTTAGTGTTGGCAAGGGCATGGAAGACGAATCCTGACGCAAATATCTAGCACCTTCAAGCGCGAAATGACGCCGAAGCTGCAGATCTATGCACGAGCGCCGATGTTAATCTGCGGCATGGAGGCACACGAAAACACATCAAGAAGTTTCAACAATATTTGTTGAGTTACACTATGGTTGTTTATAACAATAGATTAGAGAAATTTGTTTATTACGAATGACTTAGATCTGACTTGAATTTAATTTTAGACAATAATCATGTTGGACCTTTTGAACGCGGTATTTCTGCGAGATGTGTTGTATGTGTACAAATAATTCACAAAGACATAAAAATTGTAAATACGTTTGTCCAGCCTGTCATGCAGCACCTCTCTGCAACAAAAATTTAGCCTATGTTAAATGTGATGCATGCAAAAGAGATTGACAGGGAGAAAATTGTCATGCAGAGCACCTCAAATGCCAACACTTGAAATTCTTGAAGTAATCGCTCAAAAGCTATGTAATTATTTATGGCCCTGGACCGATCTTGTGCTGGGGAACGCATCCAAATTGTTCACTGCGTGTAGTATTTAAACACGCTACATAATTATCACATATTCACCTTCCACTAACCTTTTCTATCTTTTTTCTTGCAATGATAATTTAACCAGATCAATATGATTAATAATTTCTTCCGGAAGGTGACGTAATATTTCTATTAACATTACTCCATTATGTTGTACGTTTTTACATTGCTCAACAATCGCCATATTTATTTTAGGATCACCCAGTAAATTTATAATACTTTTTAAGGGGGTTTCTTCAATAGATTTAACGTTGAGAAGACATTGTGGTAATCTTCGTTGTATCAACGGCAATAATGTTGATTTTCTTTAGCTTTATTACATTTAAGCATGATCTCGCATTTTCATACGAAACTTGACATCTTGATTAAGCCATAGTGCTGGTAATTTAGAAATTCTAGAACATTGAATGGGTGCATGAATTGCAAAAAGACCCTTTAAATTATTTAAAAATGATATTCAATATCGTTAAGAATAAAATTGCGTCCCAATTATAAATAATAAATTGTTATCGAAAAGATTAAAATTAAAATTTCGAAAATAATTGAACAGGGTTAAATCTAATTAACTTTAGTACAAAAAATAATCTTATGAACAAAAAACTTGGCATTAGGGATTACTCCAGAGTCTATAAGGTTAATATGTTTGGTGGAAAGGAATATATCTTGTAGATTCAATTATTTTGAGTTAATTTAAAATTTTGAAACGCTGTCGCGTTTTCAGTTTTGTTATAATCTATATTGAAATCTCCTATAAGAACTATGTTTTTAGAATAGTCATTAATTTCTAAAAGTGAATTGTTTAATTCCGTTATAAAGCCTTTGTATAAATTCGGTTCGGATTGTAAACTACCTCTATTATGATAGATTGATTTGTAGTGATTATTTTTAGCCAAAGTTGTTCAATAGCATTACTAGTGTTAATTAGTCTACAATATAAATGAATTTTAATATAAATTGCAACTCCACTGCCATGTAAAAGTCTGCCTTGACTAAAAAGCTTGTAATTAGTTATGTCAATCGTATTCGTTGGAATATTATAATTAAGTGATGTTTTTGAAATACAGGTAATATCCGGTTTAAGATTAGTTAGAGTCTTTTAATTTAGTTAGCTTCGATACCAATGAACGCAAGTTAATATGGACAATTAAAAATTCATGTGCACATTTAAAGTTTTTGCCATTAAACATTAAATATAATATAATTAACTATATTAAATAAAAAATGCAGAAACAATAAAAATTAATTATACTCCTGCTTATAATCAGTTCGGTAGTCCTAATGTATTACTGGGGTTGCAAAAATTTCAATACCGTAGGATTTTTTCTCATAAGATATTAAAAATACCAAAGTGATATACATATACAGTTAGAAACGTTTATATGAAATTGTTAGACATTATTATAATTGCAGTTTTTTGAAATAAAATACACAATATTTGATATTGAATCACTTTAGCAGGTATTAAAAATATGCACTCATACAGTAATTAATATAATTAATACTAATTGATAATAATTAAAGAATTATGTTTTAACTTCTTCAAGCAAATTCTCTAATTCATAAGAAAATGAATAGAGCGCCTTTTCTTATCGAGATTAGTACATATAATTCTGTCCATCATTCATAGGTACGTTATTTTTATCAAAATGTTCAGCAGCGCAGTTTAGTATATTCAATTTTGTTTTGATTAGATCCTCTTTAATAATTATTTTTGTTCTCTTAAGTTTCCCTTAATTGTTAAAAATATAGCATCGTCCACGATAACTACAAAATTTCACAATGATCGGCCAAGGCCATGTAGATAATAGCCCGACCCGATGCCAATAGTCAATTTTATCTATAAAAATCTTGCGTGAGATAACACACGACTTTCTCTTACGTACATAAATATACAAATATGTAAATGTTCACAGATTATTAAAATATTATTTACGTTTATTTTAGGAAGAATGTAACGGCCACCCATCCAAGTTACTGGACACGTAAAACCATGCTTAACTCCAAAGATTTTCTCTGATAACTTCCTTCAACGCATTTTTTCAGCAAAATCTCTACGTTAATGTAAAAGGCTGTTAAGGACATAAGAACCCTAGTAAGTTTCAAAAAGTTGTTAAAAACGTTTTCGAGAAAATCGCAAAAAACTTAAAAAGTGCCGGAATAAAGTGGCACTTCCGGTGATTCGATTTTAACTAAATTCTTGCTGTCTCATTTACAAAAGACATAAAACATAAATATAGTTTTTGATTTTCATATAATGATTATTTTTTGAGAT
This sequence comes from Phrixothrix hirtus, assembly GCA_024586415.1. Taxonomy (NCBI): domain Eukaryota; kingdom Metazoa; phylum Arthropoda; class Insecta; order Coleoptera; family Phengodidae; genus Phrixothrix; species Phrixothrix hirtus. Next base: position 3,936 of record JAHWXV010047879.1, read on the forward strand.
ACGTTGTTCACAATTAAGACTCCAAGTACTTCCGGTTACTCGATTTTCAAAAATATATTAGAGAAACTCCTTGCTTAATATAAAACTAAATTAGGTAGCTAAGAAATATACTAAGTTTTAAAGAAATCGTTACCACCGATTTCAAGAAATGCGTAAAAATTGAGAATTCGGAAAATATCTAAAAATGATAGAAATAAAGTGGTACTTCCGGTTATTCGATTTTAACCAAATTTTTGATTTTACATACAAAGGCAATTATAACCTCAAATATAAATTGTCATTTCGTTAGGGCTATTAGTTCAAAGTTATTGCATTCAGAGTTAACAATGAAAGTACTTGCTGTTATTTGATTTACAAAAAGCTTTGAGTAACCGCCTAGATTATATGAAAGGGTCTTAAGTGCTTAAGAAACAAAATACATTAGAAAAAACCTGTTAGAGCCGATTTCGAGAAAATCTCGAAAAACGACAAATTCGGAAAGTATCTAAAAATGACAGAAATAAGGCGGAACTTCCGGTTATTCGACTTAAACCAAATTCTCTATATAGCACACTAAGATGATTGTGATCTTAAATATAAATTTTTATTTAGCTAGCGTTTTTAGTTTCATAGTTCTTTTATCTAGACTAATGGCAAAAGTACTTCCAGTTACTCGACATACGGAAAATTTTGTGAAAAACCACCTAGATTATATAAAAGGGCATTGAATTTATAAGAAATATAGTAATTTAAAAAAAAATCTTTAGAGTTGATTTCGAAAAAATCTCAAAAAACCAAAAAATGACAAGAGCAAAGTAACACTTTGGGTTTTCCGATTTTAGTGAAATAGTTGCGATCGCGTGCGACGATGGGTAGAAACCCAAATATAAAATTTTGTTTTTCTAAGCCTTATGGTTTTTGAGTTATCGTGTTCACAGCACACACACAAGCACACGCAAACGCACCCGCACACACACATACACACACAGAGCAATTTTCAAAAACATGATTTTCGTACTTCGTATTTCCACTAAAATTTCCAAATCGAAAATTTTGGTCGAAAACATTGCTTTCTCTTTTACCTATTTTTCATATAGGGTAAGATAACGTAAAAATAGGTACATTTAAATTACGACAAAATAATTGGAGTACCTTTTTTTCAACATTAAGGCCTAGAAATCTATGTACAGGGTCGGCAAATTTGGAGGTTTTCATAGGCTTTCGGTAAGTATAAGGGATATGAAAAACGGAATCCCCCAGTCTTGAACTCTTTTTTTGAGGAAACTTTAATGGTGTAAACCAGAATTGACTGTTGTGTTTTATTTTCAAGTTATAAACAAAAGTTCGATTTTGGGTTTCTTTGTGCAGCTACAGGAAAGCTAGTTGTACTTTCTTCGGGAACTTTTTTGAGTAGAATAACATGCCATTAGGGGATTTTAAATATGTTTAATAATTTTCAAGTATTAACATAAAGCTCTATTTTTGTATATATAAATCATAATTGATTTTGGTTTAAAGAGGAAAATATATGAGATGTGCGGCCTATTCTTGATTTTGGCCTGATTTTCTTGAAAATTCGTTGCTTAAAATGTGGTGTTAGTTTTAACGTTTTTCACGTAGTAGGTGAATGTCATTTTGAAAAATGAGAATCTATCAGAATTAATAAACACAAAACGGTCATGATTCTAATTATTTATTTATCATGTAACAAAGTAAGAACAAAAAAATATAATGAAGGCATTTCCATCAAGAATCATTGACGTTAGTAACCCAAGGACTAAAAACTAGAACTAGAAGGCAATCCAGAGAAAATATAAAACAATTAAAGCTCTCTTGAACGAATCGCTTTCTCTTAATATAACAACAAAATGGCAAATATTTACCGAACATTTTGATTCTTTAAATAATTCTAAGGAGGGTGGCGCGTTGTGTATTACGTAGTGGTCCAGTACAAATTGAAGTAGATGAGTTTGTAGATGGAATTTAATATGTTTATGGTGCTTGTGTTTATATCAGAACTAAAAATAGTGAAAATGAAGTTATAATAAATCTTCTTTGTTCTAAATTATAAGTCGAGCCACTAAATTTTGTCTCTATTGCTAGATCGGAACTAACTATGTGCTACTCTGCACCTTTCGCAATTATACCATAAAATATGACAATCTTGGAATTTATCATATTGTGGTGGCTAAAATCAATCACTAATAGTTTGAGAACATTTTTTGCTAAAAGAGTTTCAGAAATTCAATCATTAACACAAATTTCAAATTGGAATCATGTCAATTTTAGAGTACTCGCTGATGAAATGATCCTAAATGGCTTCAAATAAAAAATAAATTGCCTTCAACCATGCCAAAGGCATGGAATAAAGAAATTCGTAAATGCAAATTAGTATTCACTTTGAATTATTAGAAAGATATTCTAACTTCAGAAAATTATAACGAATAACAAATATTCAAATTCAGTTCAATATCAAAAATCAAATCGGCTCACTTAAACGGCACGAACTTAATTAGTATTAAATGCTTTCACCACTTTCAGTAGTGGAAATTGTAAACGCGTGTTAAATTTTTGACAAACATAATAATAAATTATTTAAAGACACCCTGTATATCAGACTGTATTCTTAGAATTGCGAGTATATTTAGAAACACCTCGGCGACATTGTAATAATAATAACAAAGTTAAATATTCGAAACTATCATTAATACAAAATAACAATTTAATTTATTTCTTGCTTAAAAGCAAAATTAATTACAACTTCCACAGAACACAAAGTAACGAGGCTACAGTAAAAGTTATCACGCCAGCAAGTCTGTAAACAAGAATAACTTTCTAAAAATAGCTAACAACAATCCCCACTTTACTCCTCTTCCCTTTCAAAAGAAATGTTTCTGAAGTCAGTGGAAGTTAAACACTGTAAGCGTAAACAGCGCTTCCATTCTTTCGTATAATTAAGTACATGCGTACTTAAAAAGGGGCCGCGGTCCGGTTCAATAAGATACTCAACTTTAATTTTTTTTAAGTGAATAAACTTGTTGCAATTCAACATTTAACACCTTATGGGCGAATCGTAATTGGGGTCAGCCATCATCTTATCACGTTTGGGCGCTAGGAAATTGTTAGGGACGAACTGTGACATGCAAGCAAAGTACGAAAACATCTAGAACCAGAAGCGCTGACATCTCTCTCTCCCTTTCATTTGGAAACTGCCGCCTGCGCACTTTAAGTAAGTGACGTTCTTTTGCTATAAAGCTCATCACCACGCAGTCTGCAAAGTTTTACTACGTACCTCGAATTCTACAATAATCCCCTGTTCTTAAAAACTCTGCTGGAGTGGCATACCGGTGAAGTTAAGAATATACATTGAAATATTTATATATATATATATTGTGTCGAAACTTTAATCTTTTTAGCTTTTAGTAAGTACGAGTCGCAGTTTTTAGGCTGAGTTTACTGCTTAGTTTAGATTTAGTATAAAATATACCAACCCGTGTGTCCTTTAATCTAGTTACTAATCAAATAATCTTTAAATTACCGCTATTTTTATGTTCTATTCTTAACTCAATTAATTTCTCTGTAGTAAATTGTAATTTTTTTAATGCTACTGATTATTCATTATAGCGATTGATTGAATTCAGATTTTATCATTTCCTAATTATAAGTAACCAATCTTTTCTTCCAGTAAATTTCTAAAAATAAGTAGAGTAAGTATACAAATTGAGTAACGAAGGTAATGTTATAAGGTTTTTCGCCAGTCTAATTGTGCATCATTACGATTTTATTTGAAATTTTGTATTCAGCATTAAAATTCAAATTAAACCTTTAATAAAAGTATGGTTCTTTTATACATGTATTTTAAATATGAAGTTCATTATTTACACTATACAGTTCTTATAAGCTATACTATGTACAATTCTATGATTCTAAATCCTAAAGTTTACTATCCATTTCATGCTTTATAATAAATCTATGCTACAAGAAGTTACTGTAAAGTTGCAGGTTATATTTGTGTTCATGCATTATTTATGTCAGTGTTGAAGTATGTGTTTGTGGATCAACAATTCAGTTAAGGGGATAAATGCCAAGGAGTTCTTTATTGTTATGCCTTTTGTAGGTTACAAAGCATTAATCTAAATAGAAGTCATCTGAGATGTTTCCTAATGCGTATCATTGTAGAACTATATACACATATACAATCCTATCGGAGGCCACTATGAGAATGAATAATGCAGCGGAAAACGTCCTGGGACATTGTACAACTCTAGATATGTTTTACGATTTCCGTATTCTCTATTATAACTATCGGAAAACGTCCTTACAGCATTATCAGAGAACTGATGGTTTATCCTTACCGTAATAAACTGGGGAACGTTCTGGAATATTACCTATGGCGAGGAAATAATTTTAATTGAGTATATAATTGGCAGGATTTGGTTTAGGTAAGAGAGTCGAGGAGACTGCTCATTTTGTGTTTGTTGCTGACTTTTGTAGTCTATTCGTTATCACAATTGTTGATAAACTATAATTTCTAAGAATTAAATTGTAATGTAGTGAAAGTTTACAATGTCATTTGTTTTAATTTAGTAAACCAATTATAGTTTTCTATCTATTTAAACTACTTTAACTATGAAATTATGTTATTGATCAATAGATGGCTATATGAATTTAACTTAAATAATTTAAAATTCATTAGATTTCTATTTTCTAGTTTTGTTCAATTATGCCTTTACCACTGGATGTCCATATATACCAGTTTTTGTATTTATTTACATTTGCTGACCTGTGATGAATGTACAATGAACTTACATTTTCAATTATATGTTTATTAGGGTGTATTTTCTATTAAATTCTTTATTGATTCTAAAATATTTAATTAAAATTGTATTTTTGTTTTATTTTAAGGGATTTTTTCATGGGTTATACATTTTGATACATATAATAATCTATAATTTAAACTTCATTATTTAAATTTAGTATTTAGTTACGTTTTACCGATCTTGTTGCAATATTAATCGTCTGTATCGATATATTTCGATACAGAAAATATAACTATCGATCTGACGATTAATCAAGATAGGAAAAACGTGAGAGTACGAGTCATCATCCATCTAGTAAGCACAACACGGTTTTCTCGAAATACGGATATAGGAAGCTGGAGTATTCGTTATCCCGCTTCCCCCCTGTAAACCTAACGACTCCAAAGAAGTGGTGCCCTCTAATTACTACAACGGCGTTCTTGAACTTAGCTATCTATCCTAATAATCAACATTGAACCCCCGTTCTGAACAGTGTGTTTGCTGGTGTAACATCACAAGTTCAGGGAATAACACCCCTGCACCCTTTTGGGTCTCAAAAGTCTTAGTGCCGTTATATAGTACTTGAAATAGCTCAGTGAGATTAATTTATTGCAGTACTTCATAAAGGTGTGTATTAAAGTTGTACTGTCTAAAGAATTTAAAGAGAAATTACAGTCACTCACAAAAGTTTTCGTTCAGCAATATAAAACGCGTTTATTTGAAAATAACATATATAATAAAAACTGATGTGAGACGACACATAATTTCCTCTTACTGTAATATCATTAATATAAAGCTTTGTATGTTATAGCTAGTTTCAATAAATAATTGTATAAAAGGAAATCTCTCTGTATTTTACAGTAAATAATCACTTGATCTTGATGCGAACAACAAATAATTTTATACTAACTGTGAACGTCCTTGACCAAAACCTTCGACCTGAATATTTGACCTAATTGTGGATCCCGGCAGTGACTCGCTAGTAAACCGCCTTGACTTGGAGGTCAACGATAAAGATACCTACCCAGATTGAAAAATCCTTGACTTACATCTTGAACTTCGACTTTGATTGATACCCTGTTCCAGAATCCCTACCTTTTTCTACTTATAATATTTCTTGTAAACACTTTAAAATTATTTCCAGACAGTATAACATTTTCAAAAGAAGACTTTGAGAAGTAGCTTAAATAAATTGGAATAATGAAAACTGTAGTTTAAAAATTTCGGTTGATTTCATTAACATCGGGTTTCCTTTAATAGTATGTAAGCAAAGAGTTCTTTGCGACAATTGGCATGCTTCCTATACATAAAAACTGTGGCAGTCTATTTTGAGGTTTTTGGGATAATTCTATCTGTAAAAATCTGGTATGAGACGACATACGACTTTCTCTTACGTATATAAATATACAAATATGTAAATGTCCATAAATGATTAAAATATTATTTACGTTTATTTTGGGAACGATAATTGTAACTGTCACCCATCCAAGTTACCGGACACGCAAAAGCCTGCTTAACTCCAAAGATTGTCCCTGATAACTCGCTTCATCGCATTCTTTTTGGAATATATCCAAGTTCACGTAAAAGTATATCAAAGGCATAAGAACCGAAGCAAGTTTCAAAAAAAATTTTTATAGCCGTTTTCGAGCAAAACGCAAAAAGCTTAAATATCTTAAGAATAAAGTGGCACTTCCTGTAATTTGATTTGAACTAAATTCTTGTCGTTTCATATACGGAAGATAGAAGACTTAAATATAGTTTTTTATTTTCATATGATGATTTGTTTTTGAGATATGTTGTTCACATCTAATACACCAAGTACCTCCGGTTACTCGATTTTCAAAAATTTATTAGAGAAACTCCTTGGTTGATAAGAACCAAATTTGATAGGTAAGAAATATACTAAGTTTAAAAAATCGTTATAGCCGATTTCAGGAAAATCGTGAAAATAAAGAATTCGGAAAATATCTAAAAATGACAGGCGATTATGATCTGAAATACAAATTTACATTTAGTTAGGGATTTTAGTTCCGTAGTAATTTTATTCCGAGTGAAAATATTTCCGGTTACTAGTTTTACAGAAAATTTACTGTGTGACCGCCTAGACTATATGAAAAGATATTAAATTTATTAGAAATACAATAAATTTTTAAAAAATCATTATAGCCGATTTCAAGAAAATCTCGAAAAACGAAAAAGTCGGGAAATATCTAAAAATGATAGAAATAAAGTGCTATTTTTGATTTTTGATTTTTAATTTAGCATACTAAGGCAATTATGACTTCAAATATAAATTTTCATTTAGCTAGGGCCTTTAGTTTCATAGTTTTTTTATTCAGAATTAACGGTGAAACTACCTCCGGTTATTCGAGTTACGGAAAATTTTGTAAGAATGTGCCGACATCATATGAAAGGGCATTAATTATATAAAAAATATAGGAAATTTAAAAAGATCATCAGTAGTTATGCTATGGCGGTCCTGGATCAAAACGCTATAAAACCTCACTTATATGGTTTGGCGGCCATCTTGTGGGAGGGGTAAGCCATTTTGTAGGTCGGTAATTTTATGGGTAGGTCATTTTTGGGTGTAGTGGATGGTCAGTCGGACATATTGTGGGTGGCAGGCGGCCATTTTATGGGTGGACGTCAGCCATATTGCGGGTCCACCATTTTGAGTAAGGGGTGGGACGAGTCAGTCATTTTGTAGGCAGCCGTCTTGTGGTGGGACCATTCTGGGTGTGGGGTGTTGGCCATTTTGTGTGCGGTTATTTTTTGTACAGCCATTTTAGGGTGTGACGGCGCATGCGCAGGTTTGACAAAAATCGGACTTAACGTGAATAATATGTGTATATTTTTGTAGTAAAGATGTCCTTATTTCTTATCATACATAGTTATAATTAGGATGCGAAAGGATTTTTTCATCAGCCTAAATAGGAAATGAGGTAAATTTATATATAATTGGCATGAAAAAGCCGATGTTCGCATTTCTTATCAGAGTAGCAGGAAATGTATTGAGATTAGCATGCGAAGCATTTTCTTATCAGACAGGAAGTGGGTCAGATTTGTAATTAGTATACAAAGCCGATGACCTCATTTCTTATCAATCTAGACAGTAAATATATTGAGATTAGATTATAATTAGCATGCGAAGCATTTTTTTTCAGACTGGAAGTGGGTCAGATTTATAATTAGCACGCAAAAGTTGACTTTTTCATTTCTTATCCAGTTTACACGATCTATTTCAGCATATATATATATATATATATATATATATATATATATATATATATATATATATATA
>JAHWXV010047880.1:0-19085 GCA_024586415.1 Phrixothrix hirtus
GAGGGGATAACCCTGAGTATTTCATAATTTAAAGAGTCTCAAAAACAAGCCGGGCAAAGCAAAACAAAAGTACGAAGGTGCGTACGGAAAAATTAAGAATCGGTGGCAGATCTATCACACATAAAATTAAATTCGCTAATCAAATAAACGTAAATAATTGTTTCACGATAAAGCGCGGGAAAAGCATAAATTCAAAAATTCAAAATATTAAAAATAAAAATAAATAAAATCAAATTTCATCAATAAAGACATAGCACATTTATATGGTGCCACCAATGTGGGGCATTCAAATAATCAATTAAATAAAAATTAAAATTATAAAATTTTCATAATCAAAAATTTAAACCAAAAATAATATAGCAATATGTAGCAGATTGAGCAGAATGATGCCTATACATAGTTTTTTGAATAAGTAAAAAAATATATGATCATATAATTTTACAACTACCTACCTATTTGGTTGTAGAAAATACATTTTGGAAAAAAATGACAAATTTCATATTGAAACTTTTCACAATAAGCTTCAAGTGACATAGTAAATTTTATGACCTTCCCTGACTTTAATATATTCACTGCTCAAAAAGCATATGGTGCACCCACGTCATACTGCATGATCGTACCGTATGCATCTTCAGCAGTGAATGGGTTAAGTAAATGAACCAAATACACTTCAAGGCCAACACAAACTTATATTTGGAACATAAAAAAGAGTAATACATTATCAAAATTGTCAAATGTAATTAATGAATTTCGTCATTCATCACTCAGTGGAACCGTCAGGAGGTGCACTATAACCATCACTATCGTCATTTTTATTCACCACAGTAATTATAATTATTTCTGTAACCACATTTTCTGCTCTTCTATTTTTACTTTACAAGTTTAATGCAGTTATGCCAAGAATCAATTGTCACGTTGTTAATTGCAGCTTTAAGTAGCACTTCAACTTCTTTTAATTTGTAGGTTGTATTTTTCATACCACTTTATTCTTTATTTGAGTGCAAATTAGTTTGATGAGGTTCTGTTCACAATGATATGGCGGCAGTCAGAGAAGGTTTATACCATAACATGTATTGCGTATTTTGCATACTATGCTTTGTGTAAACAAGAAATGTCTAACAATTATGCTTACACTATTGATTCCTTAAATGAAATTCCCTTGTACTTAATCATTTTATAAGTTGACCTTTGCACCAAGCTGATGTAGGCAGTTCTTGCCTACTATGATAAGGTGCATTGTCCATCACAATGACAGAACCTACTTCCATATGTCGCAAAATAGGTTGGAACCACTCTTCAAATTTTGACTCATCAATTTCTTCTTGATAGTCACAGTAATAGTCCTTCCAAAAATCCATTACTGCCATCTATGTGAGTGATAATTAATTGTTTTCCTTTCCCTGTAGGAGCACTCAGTCCAGTAGAAAAGCCTTCTAAGACAGCTTAACAGCTTGCCAGATTTGTGAGTTTCATTCATCCATGTTTCATATAAATAAAAAAATTTTCTCTGTCCGTTCTGAAACTTCAGTCACCATAAACAATACCACATTTTTCAATAAGAGCATTCTGTCTATTCCTCTTCTGGTACCTAAAATTCATGTTTTTACTGTTTGTTATAAAACTCTTAAGTGATACATTCGGCAAGGTGTTGTTATCTTGAATAGAAGACTTAATTTTGTGTTGGCAGCTCATTCCAAAAATAGAATGAATGTATTTTCTTTCTTATCTCATAATGAGTGTCTGCATTTCCTTCCAGAATCTGTGGAATTTTCATTGTCATTCTGTAAAATGCTATATATATTTCTTTCAGGAACTTGTCAAAGAACTACATAAAGTCACTGGAGCACCAACTGTTAAGCCTCATCAGTTAGTTTGGGATACTAATATGGTGCTTTTACATAGTTTCATCAATTTTTTATAAAGAAAACAAAAATATGCAGCACTCAATAGCATAATAATGGTAATATCACTTATAAACTTAACGTGTTTGTCAAACACTGTAATGTAAAGGTTATTCGTAACAGTCCATTATTTTATACAAATTTTAGGTGATTTTTAGGATCTGAAAAATGAACCGCTGCATATGACTCTTTGCCTCACTTTTTATTCAAGCTTTTTTCTTGTCATTAAAATTGTTTAGAACCTGTCATATTTTATATCGATGTTTATTAACTTTTCTAGGGGTCAGAGAATGTGTAAACATTTCTGTTTGCCATTGTAACTTTTGAATGCACTAAAATAAATCAAATTATTTATGCAGTGTTTTTTAGATTAGTATTCAATTTTGAGATAGAAGAAAACGAACATACTTAGAATTAAAAAAATTATTGCTCTATTGCTTTTAAAAATATTCCCCTTTACACTCTATACATATTTTCGTGTGACTAAATCAATTGTTATAACATTCATTCCGCTCAGAATTTGGCATATCCAAAATTCCATTCTTGAATGCTTCAACAATCGACTGTTGTTTTGTTTCAGGTTCATAGGCATATACTTAACTTTCATCACCACTGACAATGTCATATACCAAATTTGATATACCCAAGTTGAACCGTTCAAGTGTTTCTCAGCACCATTTGACACAAGCTTGTTTTTGAACCTCAGTCAAATTATGGGGAATCCATTGTGATCATAATTTTTTACACCCAAGTGCTCATGTAAAATTTGATTTATTTGTTTCAAGGATGACTGAATTTCTCTATAAATTACATGATTATCTACATTTATCATTTCTCATATTGCATCAATGTTTTCTGCTGTTTTTGATGTTGTTGGTCGACCTTCACGAACTTCATCAATAAGGTTACTATGATCGAATTTAAATTCTTGATACTACTGAAACACGGTTGTTCTTGATGGTGCCTCATCACTAAAAACACTTTTCTTCAATTGACAGTAAAACAAAATCATTGTTCAAAAATGTTCACGATTTAAATCCATGTTTTTTCTGTATTTTGTTTACTCTAAAATATACACTCTTTTTGTCACAGTTGCTTGACAGTAGAAATATCAAACTTTACAAGTTTTGTATGTAAATTGTCCTGCAAATTACAGTGTTGCCAAATCCCAAAAATTTAAGCAGTATCCCTCGAATTTATTTTTACTAGTTATATTTTATCTGAAACCAAAATACATGCAAAGGGCATACTTTTACAGAATATTTTATACAGTTCAAAAATTTGAAGATCCCAAACACCGTTTAATTACTTCAGTGTTCTTTGATGGCATATTTTTCAGATTATAAAAAATGACTAAAGCTAGTACAAAATAATTGAATGTTGAAAATGGTCTTAAGATAGAAAACAATAAATTAAAACACTTCTTGTTTGTCATTTTGTATCAAATATAGCATTTCAATGTCGTCATTACTTGATGCTAAACTAATAATACGCATAAAATTATTTGAACAAGTTACAAAGTCTTTTAATTCAAGTTTTCATTGTATACATTGTCCCAATTTTGAATTAAAACAGATACTTTGTTTATTTATAAATACTAAATGAAGAAAAATACACAAATGCAAAATTCACCGGACACTTATTAGAACACCACTGAATTTTCTAACAAATAAAACTGAATCTTTTTGGATAATTGCTTTTTAACAGTATAAATAGCTATCATTGAAAGTCATAAAGTGGCATTGCCTCCTTCAATAGTTTGCTACTAAGCATATGCGTACCTTAATTATCTATTAGTCATTGTTAAGATTTGGATTCAGACTATAGTTTTAATCATTTAAACTACTAAAATGTTTTGTACTTTATTTACAATAAAATTATTATTCTGAATCAAAGTATATACAAATAACAAAATTAAGTTTCAACAGAATTATTAGAAGAACCATTCATACACCAAGGGACTGGCAACTCTGCAGCTAATAAGATACTGAATTTTATGTTATAGAGGGCTCACTTGATTGCAGTGATTATTAAAGACTGATGATGTTCATTCAACTGGCTGGTCACATAATTCAGTGTAATTTAACATATTACAGTGACCGCTAGAATATCAGTTATTTTAAAATTCTTTTTGTAGTTAGTTACGGAATGTATTCAATATTTTTTCTTGGTCTTGAATACTAAACAACATTCTATGTTCCTATTGATAATCTCAGTTAAGTGAAATAAAATAATATTCAGTCACAAATATTATTGGGCTTAAACATTTTGCTTAGCGTGTGATGGCTCTTATTGAATTTCTTGAAATATTAAAATTTAAGTAGATATCTTGTTTTATGCAAATAATAAATCTTAATCCATTTTTTATTGCAGTCTCGTAACAAAAAAGAAGCAGAAAAACTGATAAAGAATATCATAAAGATTGTTATAAAACTGGGCGTGCTTCATAGAAATGGACTCTTTACACCCGAAGAATTGAAATGCGCAGAACACTTCAAGACTAAATTTCGTATGGCTGCAATGGCAATAATATCATTTTATGAAGTAGATTTTAGTTACGATCGTAATTATCTTATACCAGCCCTTAATGAAGCCCATAAGTGCCTTCAGTTTATTGTTTCTCAACATTTAACTGAGAAATCATTGTCTCGTATTGATAGCGTGTTTGGTTTCTTTGTAAATGAACATTTCTTGGACTCTATTTTCAGGACAAACTCTGAATATAGAGAAATTTTGGGCAAAATTGTTGCAGATTTAAACAAAGCCATTGAAAATGGTGATTTATAAAATTTTGTCTATAGTTATGTATTACCAGTGCTTTTTCTAAATATGCTAAATGAAATAATTGACATTTTGTGTTTGATTATATAATTTATTTAAATTGGCATGTATATTTTTTAAATTTGTTATTTAATTAATTTTTAAAAAATATGTACACTTCAGATTTGCATCACATACTTCGATAAAAAAATACCAAAGCATGGTTGTATTTTAGGAAAATTATCAAATTACAAAATTTGATATTTATAAAAGTTACGTATACATATTAGATAATATAAAATCCTCAATTCAGTTGCTAGTCAATTTGGCCATAAGATAAAAATCATACCAAATTTGCATAGCTTGCGTTTTTGAAGCGCAGTTTTGATTCTAAATTATAACTTAGGTGTATATTATTGTAAAGATAATTTTTATGCAATTTTCTAACTTGGTTCCCTAAAATAATTTTACAGACTGCAATAGATAGTGATGCATAAAATTAAAGATAAAATGAAGATTATTTAAACTACATGCCAGCCGAATATTCGGTTATTATGAAATTATAAAAACATTAATGGAATATCTGAAGAAATCAAAAACATTAATTCAAAATGTAAAAAATTCGTAAAATTTTTTTGCACATGTTAATTTTTTGCTAATTTCAGTGTAATTTTTTAAATAGATATATTGTAAATGTTTTTTGACAATCAACATAATTAAAGTAATCTTGATGTACCTTATTGATCGTACTAAACATCAAAATTCAACACATTATGATGCAATATAAACTTTTGTGTTTAATGGTAGGTGGAGGTAATTTTTTACTTTATCAAAAATGTTATTGTTTAGCTACATAATCTTCTTATTGTCTTGGCAGGGGGTGTATAACTTAAAATACTTTTCTTATACTCCATCATTATTGCACTTTTCTATAAATTAATTATTTTTCATATGTTAGAATTTAAAAGATACATGTTTAAGTTAAATATTAGACCAAATAATGACATCTAAATATTCATATTATCGTGATAATCTTTGTCGGTTTCATGCCTACATAAAATGGAAATAAGTTACTAATAATAAGACAACATTTTTGTATACAGTAAATAACATAGTTTTTGGATTTGTAGGTACAATTTACATTGTTTAATTGTTCTTATTAAATGCCATATACTTTTTTGTAAGTAATTATACGGGCTAAGTGCCTTAAAAATATTACATAATTAGTTGTCATCCCTAGTAACCAATTTTGCAACTTACTTATTCTCATAAATTCTACAACTCTCAGTTTATAAATAAGTTCTATTTATATTTATACATTTTAATTATATTTATCTTGTAAACATACCATTTTAAAAGAGAATTTTAGCATGAATGTGTTATTATTATTAACAAAAAGGCCACAAATAACATTCAATATGCCGTAGGTTCATTCTTAATTGTTACAGTACATTTTGTTGTTGGAAATTTAATGTTTGTTTTAGTGAACATTCATAAATTGGTATACAGAATTGTATATGATAATTTTGAACTATAGTATTACATAGAATTTATGATTTATTTTAATGAAAATGCATTAAATATTGAAAGTTTTAAAATATAAAAACCAAATAATATTAATAGCAATATATCAGAATTAAAATTTGATGTATTGTTTTTTCAAATTTGATTTTTTGTGTACTTGTGATGGTATGAAAAATATCTTTCAATTTTATTACATTGACACAGGTGTCGCAAATTGTTATGGCTCGCATAAAAAAAGACATCATTTTAAAAATGCAAAATTTAAAACTAAAATGTGAATAGTTATTATAATAATAAACAAGTTTACCATGATAATAATCAAAGACTGGACTTTTTAACTATAAAAATAGTAAAAATGTCCAATTAAAACTGCCTGTATAAATCAATGGTAATATTAGTTCTAAAATGCATTTCTGAAGTTTACACAAATTAAATAAATTTTTTTCTTTTGCAAAAGTAGCATTGAAGTATATTGCAATATAGAAAAGCTCTGTGTGAAACTAAAAAGTAAAAGCATAAAGTGTAGTTTGCATACAATTTTAGTCATTTGTCAACTTTTAGTTGTGAAGCTGTGATAGTATGAAAGATATTGATTGGATATTTAACCAAAAAAAATGGAGTAGAAATTATAACGTCCATGTCCTTATCTATTTATAAGGACATCTAAATTATTAATTAACGTACTTACTCGGATATTTATAATTTGTGCACTAACGAGTGTAAAAGTAACATACTCAAAAGCATTAGCAATACTTTTTTAATGCCTTACTCTTGCTATTTTAATTTATTACGTTTATTTTTATAAGGTTAGAACCCTACCCTATTATTATTATATAAATCACACTATGGGGCTTTAATTAATACAAAATCGGATATTTGAATTTTGATTCTTTTATATATATTTTATGACAATCATTACAAAAATACTCAAGTAGCGAAATAACCAAAAATTCAGTGTTATCAGGGCTTGAATGAATGATGACAAAAGTAGAGGTAATCCCCATAGTATGACTGCAGCAGTGTTTAAATATTTTAGAAGTTCTGATAGAATTGGTGTGGAAAGTTATAATTTACTGTTTACATTAAGTAAGGCTGATTATTAATAATTTTTTTAGCAAAAACATCACAATAATGCTGCCCACATTATATACACATATTTATATACATATCTTCACTTGTAATATTTATAGATTTTAAATAACACCAGACATTGGCATATCATTATAAAGTAATTAATTAAAAAAGTAAAATTTTTGGTAAACGCTGACGTGATCAGAAATTTTGTAATCATTTTTAATATATAATATTAATTTTGAGGTAGTTTTAGTTATTTGAGATTTAAATCAAATGATAATTTGAGATGTTTTTCCAGGTGGGGATGCAAAAAAAGATATGAAAACACATTATTAATTTGCTTATTCATTTGGCAAACTTTATGCCAAATTGACTTCAATTAACCAATAGGTTGAGCAAACATGTTCAGATCAAAATTTCCAAGAAACAGTATTGATATTGAGTTTACACAATTTATAATGTTTAAGTTTGAAGTAAACATCTTGTCTAAAGAGTGAACACATATTGTTGTACTCTTTAGGTCAAGCCGTCACTATAGTTCAGTTTGAATATAAGTGAAAGTTGTGACTTGCCGAAATGACATAACGACATGCATAACTTAAGGTCGGATGAGTTGAACGCTGCTTGCTAATTTAGTGCAGTTGCCTCCATGAGTTGATGATAATAGAGGATTCAAATACAGTAGAGTGTAGGTCTAAATTGAGAATTGTAGGCACCATTGATTTTCTCATAGCTGCAAAAACAGTTAAGCACCCTGTATATAAGATGATAAATAATCTTACTTTTGAACCGAAGTCAAAAGTCTTCGAAATGTTGTATAGTTCAGGAGGTAAATAAGTTAATGTCAAAAGTGTTGCTGTAATTATCACAATTCGGTAAATTGATAAACAAGAGGTTTTTCTTTTGACTTCTGCTGTATATAAATAAGTCATAATAATTGTTAGAATGTAACTCTGTTACTAGTTACACTATAAAATTGTTTCCACCTGTGCCAACGAATTCTATTTCATTGAACCTGAATTAAATCTGTAAGTACTTGAATGTGAGGAAATTTTACAGTAACTTGATAACTAAAGGATTGATAATAACTTCAATAAAACAGATCATGGACCTAACATACATTTATCAACAACAAATCAATAGGGCTCAATAACAATGCAATTATACATTATAAACATAGCGTTAATAGTTATAACTAATGTTTGAAGTATGATGATGGGGTACATCAAAATTGAATACTGAACCAAAGGGAAATTTAGCCACATGCAAACATTAAGACAAGACAGTTTACCCAGTTATAACATTCTGAACACACACATAATATAAAATGTCAAGTACATATCAAAGTAATGTGAGTGAGCCCAGCACATATAGCTAACTAATTTATGATAAATGATTGTTTAATATGAACTAACTTTTAAATTTGCTATGATAAATAATTAATTATTTGACAATGTAATTTAAGTATTAATTTCAATATACGTTACTTAGTTAAATTTGCAATTATTTTTGATTCAAACTTACATTACACAATGAACTAATAAAGTTGTTGGTGCTTTAAAAGTTTATTACTATAAGGATGCGTATTTAACTGACAGGCATACTGGTACGTTTCATTGAGTTCAATTATGAAGCTTAATGAATAAAGGTATATGAATTAAAAATAGTATTTAACAGAAAGAAATTAAGGTTTGCTAATATTGAGCGACCTCCCTGTTTAATAACTGAATCTGCTCATGTGATATAAAGTCCAAATTATGCGACTGTTGCCTTAAAAGGGATTTTTCTGTAAAAAGATACTTCAGCTGCTTATGTTATCACTTCTTTCCAAACTACATTTCTTGGTTAAGGTTCATTTGCAGCTATGCTATATTGTGTACAAACTGTTAAAATTACAGATGGCCAAATGAAATAACATATTACATTTGACAAATAAAATATCATGGTTACATTTGACTAACTGTAGTTTTGACAGTTTGTGCAATTCTTTATACAAAATATTGCATAGTTACAAACAAGTCTAAGATGTTATCTAGTTGGTAAATGAAAACTTTATAAATCCATCTGTATTCGATGGTAGTTTTAACGGAAGTCCTTTCTTAACTTTTTACTGGGATCAAAACTGCTTTATCCTTCTTTTTCACAGAGAATTGCTAATTTCCTAGTTTGCTTTGAAGCTACATGTGTTCATGAATGATTAGTAATTAACCCATTCGCTCCCAGCATCCTATTTAAATGACAGGATAGAGTTTACCCCACAGCAGTTAACCAAATTTAAAAAAATAGATCTGCACTAAACATGTTAGCTAAAATATAAATTAATTACTTTTACGAATTTATTCCACAAAAATTTGAATAAATGAATTATAAGTTTTTTTAACTAATAGCATGATAAAAGTTATTATGAATTGATAGCATACTTCATGCATTTCATTTTGGTCAAAAGAAACTTTGAATTGGGGTGTCCTATAAATAGGACGCTGGGTATTTAGGTATTAAATGTTGTGTCAAAGTGAATTCTTAACTTTTGTGATACCGCAAGCTTTTTGTCTGTATATTTATGAATTTTATCTAATCTTATATTTTCTAAATAACTCTTTTAGCCATTCATTCCTTTCAAACCATACCAAATAATTTGATGGTTCAAATGTGATAAATATTACATTTCCGAATTATCTTTCATAGAAACTGCATTTTTATCAGAATATTCTAATTCAGTGCTGTACTGAACATTTAGTGTGGATTTCATCTGCCTTTGATGAATGTTAAAAAGTTTTTAGTTTGTGCTGTTAGTTTTGTTGTTTGTTTTTGTATTAAAATACAACAATGAGAAGACCTGCTGATGGCTCTGCAAATTCAGAAGAAATTAAATATTACATTATTACTTTACCACCAAAAGTTGATGAAGTGGAAGATGATAATCTGGGAAATCCTGTTGTGCGTGATGTAGAAAGAACAGTAGAAATTATTACTAAGAGTAACCGGAAAAGGAACTTCTAATTCTTCTGATGAACTAACACCTAAGAGGGCAAAAAGGAAAAAGTAAAGGTAACTTGGCAAAAATGTTTTAGCAATTACAATAAATAGCAAGACCCCGGTGATACTTTTTCCAGAAGTTTTCAGGATTTGAAACTATCTTTGTTGGGTTTACCACCAATAGAAAAAGTGTCACGAATCGTTGATCACATAGTTTTAATTTGACACCCACATGAATTGTAAATGACGATATACATTATGATCAACCAAATCATGTGTTAAAGAAATGGCAAATGCAATAAACTTTTATACTCGACATTTTAACTTGTTACCTATTATAAAAGAATACACCTTAAGCTCATCGTCCTATTTATAGGACACTTAATATTTTAAAAAGTACAAGAGATGTAACATTTTTTATGTAAATATGGTTCAAGGGACTAAATTTGCACTGTCTATAAATTTAATCAAAATTTAAAAAAATTTATTTGATTTTTTTATTTTGGGAAGCTAGCCTTCAATTTAAGTACATATGACACATATGGGAATTTAACAATTGCAATATTTAGTTGGAATTTTAATTCCTGAACTGCAACATTGTATTTGATTTAAAATTACTGCATTTTATATTTTATTTAATGAGTATAACTTTCTTATTTTACTATCTGTACAGATTTTGAGTATTTAAAAGAATAAAATTATTTTATTTTAAACAGAATTTTAATTAAAATTGTAGATGCTTTTTGATTTTTGTAAAACAAACATGACTGCATTATTTTTAGAATAACCAGAAATTAAACTAATTCCAATTACTAACATAATACATAATCTTTATGCAATTTGAATTTTATAAATTGATTTGTAAAAGCAGAACTTGAATTAATTTAAAACAAAGCGTTTTCAGTCTACTACCTCCAGTGAACAATGAGCACACGTTATTTCAAATTCAAACCTACTTAATTGCCTATGGGTATTATTTAAAAGAGATAATCGTTGAAAAAGTGACTGATATATCATTTATAAACATATTATTGTTAATGTTATTTTGTAAATTCAGAATAAATATTATAGTTGTTGCTACTTATAACTGCAACATATAACTGCATAACTGCAGAACAGTTTGTGTAGACTTAAATGTTTGGAAATGAACTCTTGAAATATAATGAAAACTACTGAATTGTAGATTTTGTTTGCTAGAACAGTTTGATCTTGACTTGCACTGATATAAAATAAAATAAAAAATAATGTATAAAATATTTGCACTGAAAATTCTATAGTTACAGAGGTTTCAAATATGTTTAAATTTTGATATGTATTTTAGTTGTTAAATATTTCACATTTTAATGTATTGTAACTAAAACATTTATAGATTTTCACGTATTTGCACCTTAGGTTTTGAAAGTCAAGAATGCGTTACTCTCACTGGTATTTAAACTGGACCATAGTTGATTCAGTTTTTAAAATTAAAATGCATTAATAGGATATCAAGAAAAAGTTCATTAAATTGATACATTTAAGTGAACGCCTTTTAAATTTATATTTTACTTATATTGTATACTTTTACTTTCTTAATAATATGCCATTGTTATAATATAATGTAAATGCACAATGGTACGTACGATAAACAATGTACCACTAAATAATTTTTATTCTTGCTTTATTTACTAGTCATAGCAAGATACCTATTTTAGCAGTAGATTTTATATTAGTATAATATTTATATAATTTATCTAAATGGGCCCAATATTATGAATCTAAATATATATCAATTTCATACCAAATATTTGCTTGTAATTAACTATTTTCACATTATTATCACTTTTTTGACCCTTTAAGTGGTAAATTTTTTGAAGAGATTTTCTTTTCTGGTTTTTATTTGGTACAAATAGCATATGATTTGAACAATTTCAGTTCTAAGGAGTTGAAAAAATGCATGCTTGACTAGTAGAATCACAAACATAAATTATTATTTAGATTTCAAATTGACAATTTGAATGTAAAGCTGTCATATGTGTTTACCCGTCCATGGTCTCTTGCAAACTGAAATTGTTTTAATCATATTTGGGTAATTAAGAATAATTTATAATAAATTTCCCTCATCTACAGATTTTGTACATTCAGAGGAACACATTATTGCATCACAAAATTCGTTTAAAAGGCCTATTGTACAACTTTGACCAGAGCTCTGCCAAAGAAAGTTGTAGATATGTTCTCAAAACTTCTTTTTGTATTAATAAGTTTCTAATTACTGTATTTTTTTTATTGTAATATTTTAATACATATATGTAAATTGTACGATTTATGTTTGACTTTCTTTAAGTTTGAGCATAAAATGTTTTTATAAAATATACAATGTATTTTTGCCAAGAATGCCACACAAAATGATATGTATAGAGTAATAAGCATTAAAATTTAATTCTTATTGCATAACTCAGCTTTATAAAGCATCTAGTTTTATGACTATTTAATTTAAAAAAGCAGTTTTTGTGGTAATTAATGATGATATCTAAATTTACTATAGTTCATTTTAATTAGAGATTAGTACTTCATTTCACTATCTCATTAATAACGTGTTATTATTTTTTCTCATAAAAAATGTAGAATTTTGTTGGATGGATGAGAAGAAATTAGTAATACATTACTACAGTGTTAGTGTAATAAAATGATAATCCTTTATTCAAAGAGTTTAATTTTACATTCATTAAATAGGTACAAAATAAATGATCAATTTTTTTAAGTTGGATTTATAGTGATGTCAGTAGTGGTAACAGTAGCAGTATTAGATAAGAAATCAATTCAAAATTAGCATTACCATTGTATTTATAATGTATTTGGTAAGCCATAAGTTCAGTAAAATTTTCGGTATGATGTTTAATTATTAACGTTACTTTTGGTGAAAATGCCGTATACCAATCAGAAAGTAGAAAAAATATTGTTTTCTAAATAAGTTCGATGATAAATATTATACAAAAAATTAACACAAAACTAAATGAGCATAGATT
Organism: Phrixothrix hirtus; assembly: GCA_024586415.1. Lineage (NCBI taxonomy): Eukaryota > Metazoa > Arthropoda > Insecta > Coleoptera > Phengodidae > Phrixothrix > Phrixothrix hirtus. Next base: position 13,238 of record JAHWXV010047880.1, read on the forward strand.
AACAAAATAATTGTGTAAGACATCATAGTCACAGTTATATTTCCACTATCCTTTGATTTTTATGTGTTTATAAACATCATTGATATTTGTTCGTACTAGCACGAGAGCACTATTATAAATGGCTGTTTTTAATATTAACTGATGTTACCAATTACTGCTTCTGCTATAAATCCAACATAAAATCATGCATTTTTTATAAACTTCGCAGTTCTATTGCCAGTAAACTAATTAATTATGTTCAATAAAATAATTATAATTTTTCATATGTACAATATGTTTTATCAAAATTATTAGAATATTATTACGTGTCTGTCAACCATTATACAAGATCTATAGTTTACTATAAACTTGAACATATCTATACAAAACACATGTTAAATTTATATAAGTTATTGTAAAACTAATACATTAACTTATGGATACTCGGCTTATTATTCACACATATACACACTCCATGTGTCGTCGGGCTCTGCAGGTCCATTATATCTGGTTTACTTTACGAAAATATAATATAAACAATTTTATTTAAAATTTCTTTTTAAAAAATAAATTACCACAATGAACTATTCCAGAAAAGTAAATGATTGATAAATACTAATTTAATTTGAAATATTATTGGAAAACAACATCTGAATTGAATTGCAAATATTGCTTAAAGGGTTAATTTTTCATTATGTAGTTGACATTAGTAAGTAATGCATTAATGTATTTTTTTATTAATATAAAAATCATTAAAGATAAATGTGTTTTTCATTGTTGTTTTATTGCCCTAACTAAATTATATAATTGCCTGATTTTTGAAGTTCGTATAAGTAATATTGAAATATTTATGTAACAATACGTAAAGAGCAGATATCCTTAACATGCAGAAAAAATGTATCGCAAGCCTTTCTAAAATGCCTATACATTTATATAAGTAAATCATAGAAACTTAATAACTCTTAGATATTAGTCATCTGAGAGTAAATTTATAGGCATTAGAATCTGTGCTTAAAACACCAGAGATTAAGTATAATTTTGTATTTTGAAAATCATGCAATCATTACCATACATGACAGGTAAGAAAAATTGCTTTCTGGAATTGACTGAAGTTTTGATAAAATATTGAGACATGTTTACTAGGATAGAAGATATTGCCAGAAATACATAAGTTGTTAATACATAGATTTGACCTAGATTTTTTATTGTAGCAACAGTTCCAAAAATATATAAAGTTAATGAAATAAATTGTTGTGCTAAATTTGAGGACCAATGTCAGGCGTTTAATAATTTTAAAGGGTGAGTAGTGTGTTTGTAGGAAATATAAAGATAAAAGGTTACAAAAAGTCTAGGAAAAGCCATATATCAATATATCAAGGTACAATTGTGTACAAAAGTATTTGCAAATAATTCAATTATCCAATTTATAAGTGTTTATGAAGCCAAGAGAAAGAAATATGTGTAAACAATGCATTGTATGTACACATATGCAATTATTAGCGGTTAATATGAACAACTGCATGGAGAGCAATGTAATTAATAACGTGAACAATGACTCACACAAAAGTATTTGGAAATGCGATATAAACATATGAATTAGTCTGTGTTCGGTAACCTACTGTGTAGAAATATAAAATAACGTAAGTGTACATGTATTTTAATAAACTGAATGCATTTATTACAAAAGAAAATGAAAAACAAAGACATAAGTTTTAATAGAATGGCAACTTATGGCTAATCTTCATCAGCAAGGCTATACTTACGCAAAAATATTAGAAGAAATCAGTGAAGTTGTTTCTACAGTTGAATATATAATAAAGAAGTTCAAGAATGAAAATGTAATTGACAATAGACTGAGAACAGGCCGTCCACGAAGACTTACCAAACAAGAAGAGCAGAAAATACTACGAGAAGTTAAACAAAATTTCCAAACAAATTCTTAAGTATCGTGAATAAGCTTGCTGCGTATTGTGGAAAAATAGTTAGTTCAGAAACAAAAGTTAGAAGGCAAGATATAAAGGGAGAGTTGCTAGAAAAAAACCCTACGTCAATGAAGTGAATACACTCATATAATTTGCATTTGCAAGCTCTTAAAATTTTGGAGAAGCGTGTTATGGTTAGATGAAACGAAAATTAATTTATTTAGGCCTGATGAAAGACAATACGTGTGGAGGAAACGTAAAATGGCATTTAATAAAAATAATATACTACCAACCATGAAATATGGACGGGGTTCAGTTATGATATGGGATTGTACGGTAGCCAATAGGGAAGGAAATGTAGAAGTAATTAACGGTATTATGGACAGATTCTTATATTTAAATATTTTAAAACGTAATATGCAACAAAAGGCGGATGCATTAGGTATTCAAGGCAACTATGTATTTCAGCACAATAATGACACAAAATATTCGGCATGAGTAGTCAGAGGATAATTGCTATATAACACTCTAAAATGCCTCTATACATTTCCAAAATCGCCAGATCCGATCCCCATCGAACATTTATGGAGTGAATTAAAGCATCAAGTGCATAAGCATAACATTTCACAAAAGCACCACTTGATTGCAGTAATCTGTGAAAAATGGCAAAAGATGGACACTTCAATAACCAAAAAGCTTGTGGATTCCATGCCAAAAAGATTATCAACAGTCATCCTAGCTCAAGGTTATGCAACTAAATATTAATACATGATTTTTAAAGCATTTGTCCTAGCTTATTCATATTTCTAAATACTGTGTTGTATAATTTCACATCGATTTGTGTTTTTTTTTCTTTTACTACATTTAACATTGTACATTTTATTATTGTTGGACTGTTTAGAAAAATAAATGAATAATATAATAATTCCTTTAAACACAGTCCTTATCTCTTATTGTAGTCATTTCCAAATACTTCAGTGTGCAACTATGTGGAAATAGTGTTGTAAGAGGGGCTGGTAGAAATTCAAGGGACATTGCCAAGAACCCAGGTCTCAATTAATTTTGGAGTACGACTATGTACCTAAGTGCTATAAAGGAGGGAAAAGAAGAGTGTAAGAAAGAGAGGAGCATGAGAGAAACAACCATGTCAGGAAGAGAAGAGCCTGAAGGCCAGAGAAAGGAAAGGGAGGATAAAGATATGGAAGAAATGATATATGGAATGGAGCATAGGATGATGACTGGACTGAAGCGTGAGTGAAATGATGAATGGGATGTTTGAAATGAACCACTGACAAGAAACAAATAAGAAAAATGAATCAGGAAATAAGAGGGATAAGTTATCAACATGTGAGAATGTGAGAGAGGAAAGAAGTGATTAAAAAAAAGACATGATGTGAATGAGACAACAAATGAGGAAAGATTTTGAAGATAAAATAAATGAAAGAGGAGATGAGAGCGAGAAATTGGAGGGCGTAAAATTGATACAGTGCTAATTATTATGCAACAATCCTTTGACAACACCCCAACAAAAGTCTTTGGGGATGACAAAATACAACCCAAAATGTTTATTAGATATTACCAATTATACACAAAAATGATCAAAAGAAATATGGAAACACTGTAACGATGAGGTAGAAACAAACATCATATGGGCAGTGCTAAAGAAGCATGCAGCAAAAGGGTACAGAACTTTAAGAGAGCTATGCGGAAATATAAATGAAGTTAAAATGGCTTTCGTAAAAGCTATATGGGATAGGGGAAAAGGAAAAAGTATTTAGGACAAAATTTGTCCAAATAAGGAGTTGCTATATACTAATGTAAATTTTGAGAAAGTCGAACCAGTAGTAATTATAGATATAGGGGCGAACATTTTTTTTGATAAACAAGGCGGCGGTAGACGGCAATTTTGGTTATTGTAAAACCTATTTAATAAAAATCAGTAATGGAAAATGACAAGTTTCTCAAAAATTAAGATGAAATATACATGACTATACCCAATATGGGCATGTAATATGCAGACAACTATAAAATGCACTGAGAAATTTATATGAGAGGAAAACCAATGAAGATATTAGGTAATAAGTAACATACTTCAATAATGAAAGATTCCGAGAACATTGGAGCAGCAGGGATATAAAAAGTTTATTCTGTAGCATTACCCACAAGAGAATATGTGTGAGAGGTAAATTTAAGAAGTCATCAAGTTCTTAAGATGATAATTACAGGAGAAAGCGCACCGGAATGGGCACATTAGGTAAGGTTGGTGGAGCGGTTCCTAAATGAGATACCAACATCAGAGGCATATTTGGGCCTAAGCCCTATATAAAGTAAATACATAATAAACTAAGTGTACATATTTACCATTAATTTTATTTATTAACTACAAATTAAATTTTCAACATTTAAAATATAAGAATGGGAAGTAGGTCAGTGGTAAATTTTTAAATACAGTAGAGAGTCCCGGGACTAGAAGCCCCTTGAAATCAAAAAAACTCAGATTACAAGAATCACCACAAGAAGAATGGGAATGTAAAATAAAACACCTGTGCAAAGGCTTAATTAAGAACAGAATACAGAATAAATGATACATATTTCATTATACAGGGTGTATCCTAGCGAATAATATTTACACCACACGATTCTGCATCAAAAACCTAATAGTAATTTGTTGTTAACTCATCCTGAGAAGAGGCATTGGCATTCCTAAGTTATTTTCTGATTTGCTTGTTACTGTATAATACTATTAAACAACAAGATCTAGATATACATTAAAATAAAGAATAAACAAATAATTTATAGTTTTGCTTTTTATACCACTGGTTTAGTTATAATAAGCTTTTTAATTTCTTAAAATTGTGTGGTGATCATGCTTTGTAGAAATATTGCAATGCTGTACAGTATGCAGGTTGTTATAGATACGTATGTTTCATGTTATCACTAAATTACAAGTTGGTGTAGGTATACTTGACATTAACGGCATTATTACTGCTTCAAAACGTCATGGTATTACATACTTATTATAATTATTATTTACCGCACAGTTTAACACAATTTTATAATACATAAAACTAAGTGTACTAAATTAAATAAAGTGTTCGACGATTCTACACTTTCACTTTTACATCCCATAACCCAAACATTAATTGTGTTGCTATAGAAACCATAGGTGGCTAAAAGGCAGCAGAACATTGCACCTACCGTCAACACACAGTGTTGTCCATTTTAAAAAGCTTAAATTAACAATTTCTTAAAAACCATGCATGTGCGGCTAAAACGGCCCTATAAGTTTTTGCTCAGTTTTAGATGCAGAATCGTGTGGTGTAAATATTATCCGCTATTAAGGACACCCAGTATATTAAAATACACCTTCTTAACTAAATTGTTAACCCAGTTTTTTAAATTTAATTCTTATATCCTTTACAGCTTGTATCATACTGCTCACAAACACCTTTCTTTTAATTTAATCTTTTTATATAATTTAATTATTTATAATATTCCTTTGTTCTTTAAATAAAAATGTTTTATGCTTTTTGTATGGACCTGCAAATGAATATAAAGCGAAAACTTATTAAAGAGTCGACATGTCTGCAGCGGAAGATGAAGCTAGAGTTAAACTGCAGGCTATTAAATCCATCGATGATGTTAGGAAAAACTACAAACGAACAAAGCGGATACATACTGCTATGATAACCAACCCGGCAACGGTCTATGCACTGCGTGGTTACAGCTACCCTCTCTAGTCCTGTTCCGGAAGATCACCACAACAACTTCTCCCCTACCTAAATAAATGAATTCAAAATTTTCTATAAATTCTAACGTTTTACTGAGTCCTGATTGGACTCGATCGCCCTGGCTCGTTCTTAACCCTGTATTTGAACTCCTGTATTCCAAATTAATCCCTCTAATTATATATAAAAAAAAAATCAAGACTACTCTTTAAATTTTTT
>JAHWXV010047906.1:0-10947 GCA_024586415.1 Phrixothrix hirtus
GCTTAACTCTACAGATTTTTCTCAATAACTCACTTCAACGAATTTTCTCAGAGAAACCAATTAGTTCATGTAATATAGCATTATAGGCGCAAGAAACGTGGCGAGTTTTAAAAAAAATCGTTAGAGCCGTTTTTGCGAAAATTGAAAAAAAACCTAAATATCACAAGAATAAAGTGGTACTTCCGGTCATTCGATTTAGGCGGTATTAAACTTATATACAAAATTTCACTTTTCTATGAAGTTTGATTTTCAAGATATATTGACCACATACATACACACACAGACCAATTTCTAAAAACATGATTTTCGGATGCAGGGGACCTGAAAACGTGTATTTCTGCTAAAAACTGGACATCGAAAATTTGTACCAAATACATGACTTTCTCTATGCTACATTTCATATAGTAAAAAGTAAAAAATATGGCATGCCACTGTATTGTATTAGGTTTGAATTTTTGTTAGATTGTGCAATTAAAAATAAAACTTTTCTGTTTGTTTACTTTTTCATATCTCACTTCATTTTTGAGAAAGGCAATCTTTCCTCTGCACGCTCCTGAAGCAAAGTGGGGCAAAATGCAAATATTTGAATAGTTTTACTAAAAATATGTACATTGCAAGAAAATTTGTTTAAAAAAGAAGAAGACTATGTATGTAACGGTAATTCACTTCAATACAGGATTCTATCCTGTGACATACTGATTGGTGAACATGTTCAAAATACGCTAATCGTGTAATCCTGTAACATATAATGTTTGCTTGCTTCTATCAAACATAATTCATGTTGATGTATGATGTTGATGGGTAAACATGACTAGTTGTCAAGTTTTGCTTTTCAAAATGAAGTACATAAATAGTGAAATGAGTTGTATACCTTTTTGTTATGGTCTTGCCAGCAGTAATTCGTTAGCAGCTAAGTGTCTTTATGAAGAAAAGTACTCTAATCCTGCATTGTACGATATTTGCTCATCTTCATCAACATAAAGTCATAGGGAAACTGGAAGTTTTAAAAAACTTCCCACTGGACAAGAGTGACCTCACACAACAGCAACTCCTCAAGTAGAAGAAGAGATGCTGTATGAAATTTCAGAAAATCCTATAAGTACCAGAAAGATTGTTGCAAACATAAATGTCCTTCGACAGTTTTCAGAATATCGAAGAATCAACTTTTGTACCGCTATCACATCCAATGCATGCAGGCACTTTTACCAACGGATTTTCTGCCAAGAGTAGCTTTTTGTCGATTGATCCAACAAAAAATTGTCAAAAATTCTTTGCTTATAGCAGAAATATTGTTCAGTGACAAGGAAAATTTTTCCAGAGAACCCATAATGAAGTTTGACAACAATCACAGATGAGCTGATGGGAATCCACATACAATTATAGAAGACCACTATCAACACCTGTTTTCACTGTATGTATCGGTCAGAATTGTTGAACACCACTTAGTGTGGCCGTTATTTTTACCAGCAAGACTAACTAGTAGTTTATTGCCATTTTCTTGAAGAGGAGTTGCCAATGGTAGTGGGAAACATTGCATTGCCATTAAGATTTTAAATGTATTTCATGGCACTCCAGCTCATTTCAGATTAGTTGCTCAAGAATGTTTGAACACTGTGTATCTAAACTGTTGAATAGCTTGGCCTGTGTAATCGCCAAATTTAAATCGGTTCGATTGTTTCCTCAAGGGTTACCTCAAACAGTTAAAACTGTTGAGGAATTACGAAATTACGTCTCAGTTTGTGATACAATTCGACACACCAGAATTTTTGAATGTGTTTGCCAATCAATGCGTCACAGGATAGAAGCCTGTATTGAAGTGGAGGGGGGGGTAGTTATTTACCACATCAGTTATAACTTTAGTGAACTATTGTTACATAATCTTATTCTATTTGGAATGAATTTTCTTGTAATACACATATTTTTAGTAAAACAATTTAAGCATTTTTTTTCACATTGCTTCAGGAGCAAACAGAGAAAAGATTCTTTTGTTCGAAAATGAAGTGAAATAAGAAAAAATTAAAGAAATAAAAAAATGTTAAGGTTAAGATCTTTTTTAACTTGAAGGTGTCTACATGTTAGATTGCATGGAATGTTAAAAATAAGTATTAGAATTCTTTTTTTGATTATTTAGTATAATTAGATCTCCCCAACTATTAAGGTGTTTCTGTTTTCAAATGTTTTTGGTTAATTTTAGAAATGTTTGTTAGCGACATTATGAAATGTGATAATTGTTAAAATGACATAACATTCAATTCTCCTTTTATAATATAAATATACTAAGCATGATCAATGAACCTAAAACTGCATTTTATCTAGACCTCTGATAATTGGTGCAATTTTATTATGATAATTAGACTTGATGTAACCTTCATATTAATTAATGCTATTGTAATCAACCCTAGAGTGATTTGTTGGTTGTTTGTACTGAGTGCATAGCTAATGTAACGTGAGTTTATGTACTAATCATGTGTAAGGGTATAACAATGAATATGGTTTCCAGGATGATTTTGACATGTGTATTAATAAGTTGTATCTGTGTGTTTATTTGCACATTTTTTATATCTTATCCTATGATTTATTTTCTTTCCAGTGTCTATCTCTGCCCTAATTTAATTTATATTTAATTACGATAATGCAGTAAGCTGGCCTAAATTGAACTGATTTATATCTCAGGGCAAACAACAATAATCAAGGTTGTGTAATGCAATTCTTATTTATTGAATTTTACCTGTCAACTCTTTCCAATGAGGTAATCTACCTGTAACTTTAAAATATATTTTCTTTGTGGGCTGCTAATTATTTATGTAAAGAAAGAACAGTTATTTAAATCTTTAATTTATAAAATGTTATTTAACATATCAAGTTTTAATACATTCAGATATAAAAACAATTCTTATTCTAATAAAATATATTTTGCATTAGAAAATACAATAAGTACTGCAGCTTTATTTTTAGAAATATAGACAATGACTGCTAACATTTAGTTGTATGTTTGTTTATAATATTGTAAACGAACTAGTACCTACAATTCTAAAATTTGTAAATGGAATATTTCTATATTGACATCTTTAGAAAATAAGTAGGGTTCTGTTTTAATCGTGTTAGAATGAACTTGTTTCACTTACATTTCTGTCTTCTGGTATAGAAATTTTTGACGTTTACCAACTTATTCGTAATTTATTTCAGTTGTAGCTGGTACAAAATAAATTGTCTCTGAATAATTAATAACTAGTATTAATTGATCATTTTATTTTAATTTACTCATAGCTTGTTCTAAGTAAATTGTTTTCAATAATTAATAACTGGTATTAATTTATCTTCTTATGGCCAATTGCAGCTTTGTGGTGGTTCTTGGAATCATCACACTATTTTTGTCAACTTGTGAATCTTCTTGGATTTTGATGGCAGAGCACTTTTCAATTTAGCTGTTTGCAAAAGACACTATTTTCTTCTGTTATGTTGCTTATATAGGTTTTATTCGTATCCATGGCAATTAAAATGTAATGTTACTTCATACAACGAAATTTATTATTTTAAAACTATTTGGCATCTTATTTCACTTAAAATACATTACACTATATTTACTGAGGATTGTTCTGACACATTTTTGTAATCATTTATTGCTACTTTAATTATTTTTGTGTAATTTAATTTTAATGCCCATGACTACTTTAAACTAACATATTTTAACTATAAACTTATCTCCTAGCAACGTATTTATTTAGGAATCAAAATTTTCATTTAAAATCTTATTTTTATAAGACCTATGTGAAAGTCCTCATGTAATTGTTAGTAATTATTAGCAGTTCAACAGTGGTGATTGCTTCTCATTTTTTATATGACTTGTATTTCTTTGTGAGATTTACTTATTGTGCATTGAGTTGCCATTCCAAGAAGTGGTTACTTTATATTAATATAGACTCATTTTATTGTAGAATTGTACAAATAATGAGAATTGAAAAGTAGCATATAAATTATGCAAAAGAAATTTTTTTAACCACTGGATAGGTTTGCATTCACATAACTAATATCATTGATGTTGCCTATCCATTCCAGATATAAATTTATTGTATTTGAATATTGGCAGTGGTTTTAATGTACTATTCTGCTAGTAATGATTCTAAACATTGTGCAATCGAATCTTCAATAAGAATGTAATGGTTTGCAATTGATAAATATTGGGGATTCGAATCAAATCTTGACTTCCTGTCTATTCCTCCACTTTCCGATCATCATGACTTGATAATACCAAACCCAAATTTTGCTCTTTTTCATTTTTTCAAATATGATCTCTTTTGAAATATTCTTTCGATTCAAACTTAAATGTCCCTATGCAATACATTTTTAGCTTCAAGAGTTTTAATTTGCACAAAGCTATTATAAAAGTTGTTCATATACATTCCTCCAAAATGAAAAATGACTTTCCCTCTATATCATCCAGCATCTTCATATATACAGCACGCTTATTTATAAAATCATCCTCATTGTTAAGCATGCACATTTACAATCATACTTATGTTCTTTGTTTTGTATTGCGTACCCCATAGATCGTTTTCTCAAGTATCGCCTGGTTTGTTTATTGCCGATGGTACTTCTTCTTTAACTTCACTGCCTTCATCATCTAAAATACCTACATCTGATTCTGCAATTTCACAAGATATGTTTCTAAGATTTTCTTTTACACTATGAGGAGGTGTTGATGAATTCTTATCTTAATCTAGAAAAGGTTACTGTATTTTAAAACAAATTTTTATGTATTCAACGTAATCACCTCTACACCTCTCATAGAGTGATTCAAAGTATTTAAAAAAATTCTTTGTTTTTGGTCTGCACACCACTCCTCTATGGTGTTTATTACTGCTTCATTTGATGGGAACTTTTCTTTCTAGATTTTTTTGGCTTTGAAAATAAATAATTGTTTAATGAGCTTAAATCTGGTAAGTAAAGGGGGGGGGGGAGTAAATTAATTTGAAGTCAACTTCATTTTTCTGCAATGCAATCAAAAATTTCTGAGTGTAAGTGTTCTCTTGCAAGAAGATTCATTTACAAAATTTTCCATGGCATTTTTCCACAATTAATGCAGGATGTTTCCTGCCAATTTTTGGATGTGACTAGTGTACTAGTGTGTTTTCGTTACTTTTATTATTCTTTTATTTTTAGGTCATAATGAATCAGTATTTCATGCATAGTAACAATATAATCTAAAAATTTGAAAAATCTTCAAAATGGCAACAGAAAATGTCACTCTAAATCATTTTTGATTAGCATTTAGGCATTTATCAAATAATTTTTTCATACTCAAAACGCACAATGTGAAAAACACTCGGAGGAATTGCTTAAAGTGTCAGCTATATGTTTGAGCCTAATTCATTGATACTTCAAGTTTAAGTCATACGTGGATCAACATTTTTAGAACTGAATACAGAAACGGGTCTCCCAACACAGTACTTGTCTTTGACACCTGTCCTTCCCCTTTTAAATTTAGCAACCCATTTTTGTATGTGGGATATAAAGGATAGTAATTTGTCAAGGTATTCACCAAATCTCCATAAATTTTCTTATTGGATAACTCCTAAAAACAGCTATGTAATCACTAACTAATACTTAATTTTAGAAAAATTCATAATATGGAATCAGCTAAACTTTTTGTCACCAAAATTGGAGGAACTATTTATCAAACAACATACTCATTGACATTGTAACCATTTTTGGTTTTGTTTATGGGAAAGTTTCAAGGCCAGCTATTTATCAATATCTCCTCATATCTAAAGCATCTTGATTCACAAAATACTAGCCTCCAATTCAATCTAACTAAACTCATCATCACTCAGATTTAATGCTTTCAACAACTCAGCATCAACAAAAGCAAAAAGAAGCCCAAAACTGCAAGTAATGACATGTTCTCTAATGCTGTGCCAGCAATGCTGGTACAACTTCTAGACATAGTTGCCAAACTAGACTTAATGATATGTGTTTAGTAATAAGTGGACATGCATGCTTATATGCATGTTTCTTCTACCATTTATTGCTCATTGAACAAAGGTTATGGATACAATTTTTTTACATAATGCAAGAACAGTTGATAGTGTTGTATCTGAACGAAACACCATGCTTCAACATTCCCTATAGGAAGGCATCGAGTGGTGTAGGGTCTGGTGCTTGTGCAGGGTATTCGAAATCTATTCCACATGAAATTGTCCTAAGGTGCTTTCAGTAAAGCAAGAGGCTCTTGAAGTGCAGCTCTTCATCCCATCTTGTTGAAGTCATTGCCTATGAAATTGCAAATTCCTGGCTCAACAGAAATGTCTTAAATCTTGTATAAATGGAGTGATTGCCATGTTTCTGTAGCATTTCTGATTAACTGTCTCTGGATTTGGTTCCTCGTCCTCAATGAAATAGGGGCCCACCATACCATGTGTTGACATGGAACACTACACTGTAACATGTTGGCTATGTAGCAGTTTTTATTGGTAATGTCTGGCTACAGCAAACCAAGGTAGCGAGTTATTTGACAATTAACATTGGCGTCTAAATTAATGTGATATTTGCCCGAAAACCACACATTTTTGGGAACTCTGGTGACTCGTGCACCATGGCTAGAAATGTTGCATAAACACCATCCTGGCTTGCATATCTGCCACCTTAAGATGTTATCTAACTTATATGCAGTACGGGAAATTACCGATATTTTTAAACAATTGCCATACAGATGTCCATTTCAAGGACGTTTGTTATAGGCTTCTCTTGGGCAAACATAACTGTGTTGCTCAAAGCCACTTTCTTAAACCTCTTCTGATGTTTTTCCTCAACTTGCTTTTAACTTGGTCCTCGTTCATACTCGGTTTCATATGAACGGAAATAGTGCTCCACTTGGAATACCTTTTCCTCCATTGTGGGGCCCATGACTGACAACAATCATCCCACATTACATATGACCGGCATAGTATTATGTTGACAAACGTGCATGCATGTGAGGCATGCAAGAGTTTCAATACTGTATATTATATGTGCAAAGGCATAAGCCAATCAGTATAATTTAGATGATGAAGATCAAATAATATCAGGATGTCTTGGAAATTACCTTTTTGATTGATTATATGCTACGCAAAATTTACAAATTCAGTATGGCAAACATGCACGTTCAATGGATTATGATGTTTTCAGCAATGAAAGGGTTAACAGTGTATGGCTTCCAGAACTCCTTCACACAATTTCTTGACATACAAATAAAATTCAACTCAATGTGTTCAAAGAATATTTAATATAAGTATCTTGAAGATTATGTAGACTGAAATCATTAATATTCTGATTTAAGCCAGAAAAAGTGAACGCGATATTTTATTGGCTGCTAAATTTGTTATTGCATAGCAACCTTATAATAAGAACATAATAACATGGTAACTATTGGTGACTATATAAATGAATAATGAAATTTTTAAATGAATACAAAATATTGTAATATTTATTTAACAAATTATATTTGTTGGCACAAAAAATCTCCTGTCTAGTATGTTCAGAAAATGCTTTTGCAAATACTCATATATGTTCAAAGTTATTTTCTGGACTAGGGATATAAATAACTATTGTAAGCGCACTAAAAGCAACTTTTATCACCCTAGGGTTCTTGTCATATCAGGGATGTCAACGTTTACAATGAGATAATAAACAAATAATGCATCTCAGACATTTGTATGTCAGGGGAATAAGTTGTTTCGATAATGATGCCGCATGCTTTCAATAATTCTCTGGTTCATAGATTGAAACAATGTGGGTGTGTTAGAAAAAAATGGCATGTTATTTTTCCACCATCACTCTTCAACTTACAAGAAATATGTGTATGTATTGTTCATCAAACACATTATGAAATATGTCTTGAAATATCTTGGCTCATCCATGCACTTTTTGTGCGTGATATTTTAGAGGTAAGATTTTTAAAGATCGAGTCTTTCGATTTTCCAAGAATAAGTAAAGGAAATCTATGGCTCCTATTTGCATTCACATTTATCATTTTAAAACTTGCAAGCACATTTCGTTTTCGACAATCGATTCGATTCGAAATGCAGTGACTAATTCCATTTGTTAATCGAGTTAGTTTTTGGAAATCGTCGGTTTTGTATCCAGTGGCATATGAATTTTAGAATAAATAGGAACTGTCAATTCAAATTGTGGTTAGGTTATTAGTTTATTTTTTAGATAAGGAAAGAGACTAATCTAAGGTTTATTTAAATTTAATTTATAATTATGATCCCTATTGTATATGTTGTAATTAGAGAAAAATATCTTTTAGGACCTTGGAGTCATTTCCCAATACTATCAAATTGTTCTATTCTACCAAGTGAAGATACTAAACGAACAATGTATAGATGTTTATTTAATTAATAATATTCAACATGTTTTAAGATTATCACAATCTCATCTTCAGGACTTAATTTATATAAAACTAAGTGATGTATGAATTTACATATTTAAGCTTAAATGAGTTATATTAGTTTGACGTATCAAGTTAAAACTATTTATCATTATATGGACGTGTACGAAGTTAGAACAATATTATTTTAACTCCGTGCATTTTTATAAAAATTTTTTTTGGAAAATATTTGATTCTCAGCTATCTCAGAAAAATTTCCTAAAAATGCATCCTTACTAGTTAGAATATTTTCATTTTAATGTCACCAACTGTAGATCATCCAATATTATATTTGGCATAATACTAATTGTACTTTTTCCTTTAGGCAAGTATTTCATAGTTTTTAGTTCTTGAGAAGTCCTCACTATTCCATTTTTCTGCTATTTTACAGTATGCTATATTATCCACTTTTATAAAAAATAAATACACAATACTCACATTCATTTAATAAAGAAGTTCAGTTGACCCACTGCAATATTAGATATTTTTAATTAAAGGCAATGACAAGATACTGCCGCACCTATCTAGTGGCAGCCCTGTAGGGGAGTTGATGAGTAATATTTAATTGTCGATTTATTTGATAATATTTTGTATTGTTTAAAATTGTATTTAAGGTCTTTCCACCTGTTAAATTTATCCTGCTGTTAATAATGTCTATGGTATCCAAGGTAATTAACAAATTGATAAATTTATCCGAAGGTGGAAAGATCGGCCCTATCTATTTTATTTTAAATATGGACTATTTAAATTATGTCCTTATTGTACTTTTTGGTGGATTAATTCTATCCATTGAACACGTTTTGTCTCAGTGACTTGACCAATAATAAAAATTGATGGTTAAAAGAGTGACGGATAACCGAATTTCCATTGTATTTAAATGATACATTTTTTTGCAAATTTGTCAAAGTGCATGCTGTTGATAAAGTAAAATTGGTTCAAAGTTTTTATGGTTAAAAGAAATGAGTGGGATTCTTTGCTTAATCCAATTCTTGCCATTATGCAAGGGTTTGTTTTGCAAAAAAACTACACACCTGAATAACTTCAGACTTTTAAATTTTTTTGTCAACTTTGATATAATATGAATACAGCATAATAATTGGATGAAAACATAAATTTGATAAATACTTCTTAAGTCAAATGATCTTTACCCGCTTTTGTTACTGTGAATATATTGCAAAGCTAGTATAGATGGGAAACACTGATTACATTTACATTAAACAAGACTTGTAAACTAAAAGGCTAAGTACAGTCAAATATACAAAAATAAATGCAGACAGTCTTTGTGTTTTAGCGTTAAGTAAACAATTAATTGAAGATAGTCTGCATGTATAAAGGTTAGTGAATGCAGTGTGATTAAAAGTAGCCTAAATTTATTGAACAAAAATGTCAATATGAGAATAAGTTTTTAATTATATGCTTTGCTACTGCCACACTGTATAAATGTTATCGCAATGATATTTGTAGATGTTAAAATATTAAAGCAATAATTCCAGTTGGAGTAAGTTATAATAAGTAGGTGATAAACGGACAATAAAACAATATTGAAATTCTGTGCAATTGTACATTTTACATTGTTTAATTTATCCTGAGGAAAGGGCATTGTTCCAAAATTGATAATGGATTGTTTAATTCAAATTCACATTTTTGTAAAAGAGGGAATGATGATTAAAAAAATTTGTTAAGCCATTTATTTTTTACAGAATATTGCACAAAAGATATGGTTAGTAACGTTCAGACATAAAAACCGTACAAGTGCATTATTAAATTGTCTAATGCAATAGATGTTCAAATATAGCAAAGACTGCTAATTCGTGCCTTGCTGATGTATATATTTAATAGGCTTCTAAAACATGTTTATTTTGCTGGAATAGTACAATATTCATAATGGTAATGTGTTTTAATTTTTGTTTGCATCATATGGAAAACTGGCACGCATCTGTATATTTACCGTAATTTGACATTTTGTGATTAAAAATTAAAATATCATCATCATCATAATGGTTGCACTATTCCAGAAAATTATAACATGTAGAAGAAGCCAGAAAGCTTCACAGCTGTGGATTTTAAGTGCCTCCGATATGCATTTAAATATTTAAACATTTTATACTTAAATCAATTGCTTTTCTATTCATAAAGTTATTTATTAAAATATGTTTTTAATATAGAATAGAATTCTGTACAGCTTATGACCAATTGCACTTATAATTAGTATTAAAAATAATGGCAATGCATATCTTAATGTGACCACTTTAGATATAATTTTATTTATATGAATTTCATCTGTAAATTGTTATTAAATATTTTTGAAAAAATAAATAAATACGTATAATTATTTCTTTATATTATAAAACTTAGCAACCGTACAACGGCAATTTATATACAGCAATCGTTCAATGCATTGCCACGGATTCTAGCTCAGCAGCCATGTGGTAGAGTAAGGGGGGGGGTATGGTGTAATCGGTGCAGGTGTAAAGTTGTTGAGTATAATACTATACGGTTGGTCTCTTCTCAGTTTGGATTACGTACTAATCGGCTTCAGT
>JAHWXV010047925.1:0-11829 GCA_024586415.1 Phrixothrix hirtus
TAACACTAAAATAAATAAAATACGAATAGAATTTGAAACCCTAAGAAACGAAATAATTTAATCTTACCCTGAAATTATCAGGCAACGATCCCAAAACTGCCTGTGTAACCAAATCGAAAGCATTTATACAAATAAACCAGTCCGTGATAAACAAAGCAGCGTGCCACTGTAGACGTGACCAACGCGACAGCGGTACTCAAACAATTTACAATAACAATAATGATGAACGATTTTATTGTCTAAAATCACACAAACGGAACTCAAATAATTTATATTCGTCAACTAAACGTATTAAATCAGTACCAATTTTATAGAAAATACATAAGTGAATTTTAAACCGTTACAAAGAGTTCAAGAGATTGTTATTAAAAGTTGTTTTTCTTACTCAAACCGAATGTATTTCATTCACGCCAATTTATGAAGACATAAAACGGTTCAATTTTTCTTTCTTTACTAAGAGGTTTTTCTCTCCTGTACATTTTTCTACACAGAATATGCTCTTTTTCTGATTTTTTATCCCCAAGTTGTTTTCTCTTATCTTAACTCAAATTGTAATTTAGTTATATTAACAATTTTATGTTTTAACCTTTCATTTAGGATTTTTTTAGTTGCCAAAAAGTAGGATTTTGTTTTCTGCTGCATCAACTTCACATCACTCGCTCTGGCGTCGGACAGGTGTAATATTCAATATTCAATATTACCAGATGCGAAACAACCGTTCTTATCTAAGCTGTTATTTGTAGATGCCGATAATATTGGAGTCTCTAGGATTAAGCACCGCGACCGACAATATTAAAACAATTACAAGTAATTTGGATAGGAATTTTAAATTATTAGATTAAATACTAACTGAAGATTAGATCAAACATTTAAATAATGTGCTAACAAAATTTTACGATGCTAAAGAACATATTCAGGTTGATCTAAGTATACATGAGGGTCGGTATATTGACTATCAATAGAACACGTTTAACTTGAATTAAGAGGAATATTTAAAAACTACTTTTAGGCAATAACATAAAAAAATGTAGAAATAGCTTCACCACGCTGTAGCAGATGTGTGCAATGCTTTTTAGAAGTTATAAAAACTAGAATTTTCTAGAAATGTGATTTATACTAAAGTATATAATAAATTAAAAATGCTAGAACCTTACTTTTCATTTGAAACAAATGTTCGAAATTCAATAACTTATAAAGTGCACTAACGAAATCTAGAAATTTGCATTACAGCTCAAGAAAATGCATTCTTTTACGCATATATTTTCATTTTGAATATTTCCCAAATAAAATATTTCTGGAAAATATAAAAAGACGTTGGGACACCTTTTGTACCTTTTGTAAAGTTTTGAGAAAAAGTATGGACATATTGAAAACCTTGTAATTTATTATTCAGTTTTTCTCAAACCCTTACATAAGGTAAATACAAGAAACAATTCCAACGGATATGTATGCCTCTTAGTGTTTTCAATAAAGCTTCTAATTCAGAAATCATGAAAAGAGGAGCAAACTAATTGTATATGGCATTTTATCTTGTAAGCGATAATACAGTTTTGGTATACGTTTTTACCGTTTTTTGATACATTTTACTTCTACAAAAACACTGAAAAACTGGATGAGACATGTTTTGAAAAGTACACAACGAAATCTAGTTTAATAATCGGAATCTGGTTTTTTTTATCAATTTCAATTACCCATAATCAATCCTCAAAGAATTTCAATGACCTGTAACGTGTTTAAGACTGGCTTAAATGTACATATGTACATACGTAATTTTGTCATAAATTCGATTGAAGCTTGTGACTATAAGTACTATATTGCCACGGCAAAGATGGATAAACGTGCGCGTACAGCCTTCATTAGAAGGATCCCGCTTCGCTGCAAAATAGAGAAAAATGTGCGGCCGGCCCTAGTGCTGCGAAGGCTAGGGATTGCGTGCAGTTACCTAAAAAGGAAGATGATCGATATAACCATCGGAGAAATTATCAAGGCTGATGTACGCAAGCTTCACTTCCCGCATGGTTGGAGTAAGTCCCTGAATCAGTGCTGATGAACGTCGACGGTTCCGAAACTGATACGAATTCACGCAGGAAGCAACCTGCAATGCCTAAACAAGGATAAGAAGATGGGCTCCACACACTTTTATTTGAAAACGCTAGTGAGGATCTGGACGTACAAGAGTGAAAACGTCGTAGATTATTTCGGCGATAAAGGCTGGACTTAAAATTACTCGTAAATGTTCTGCTTCGTACGCCTAGGGCTATGCGGAAAATTATTTGTAAAAACATTCGTAAATAACCTGTAAAGGAAATTAATTAAGACGTAACAGTACATAAAAGAAAATAAAAATCAAATTAAGGATGTAATAGGTTTATTCCGTTTCGGAAAATAGCCGACAGTAAATGGCAGCGTACAATTTATAATAATCTTCCAATAAAATATGATAATAGGAATTCAGTGAACTTTTGAGAACTGCATGCCTAAATAAATTCAGCTACTAAAGTTTATAGTTAACGGAATATATTGAGAAACTCAGGTTTAAAATAATACATGTGCTCTACAAAGTTATATTATCAGACAGTATTATCGCACACATGTTTCGACAGCACGAAATAGGCCTTACAACGTAGAATTGAAATAACATAGGGTTTGCAAAAAAAGATTAATGTAGGGTGTTCGTAAACTTGCTTCCTATAATTTAAAATAGATGTACAGCATCTACAAAAGTCAAAAATGTAACAAAATGGATTAATAGCTAAAGGAGGCAACTCGTTCGTTGGACGTCACTGCAGTGATGTGCGGCTTTACTTTTAATAAAAATAAATCAATTCTCGAAATATGCACCTCGTCAATTAAATCTAATTCGTCCAAAAACTCCCTTACATAAATTATCCATTTAAAGGTATGGTAAAATTACAGGTTAAGTACTGAAGCGAAATAACATTGAAGGGTCCGTGAACGGGAACGCGCGGTCGCAGCGACAGCCGGGCGGCTTCAGGCTGCGCTCGCTCTAAGAATCGAGCGTTATATATAAGTAACAAACTATTACATTTAGGAAAAAAATTAATATTACAGAACAATTAATTTTCATTTCAAAATTACAAGTGAGGTATGTATGGGTGAAATTGAATAATCATAATGAATAATCATAACTAATATTACTGTAGAATAAAACAAAATGTAGAAAGTAAATATCTGAACGCGAAACAACAACTCGCAGATACTAAAACGGAACAGAATCTCGCTATCTTCGGCGGATGCCAGTAAGAAAGATAAGATAAACTGACCTGGATGTAGAAGTTTTCGAAGGAAACGGATTTTATTCTTAATAAACCAAATCCATCGCCACGAAGCTATGGGACGGGCGCCCTTTCGCAAAACCGTTGGTCGCCGCACTAGGGCCGTAGAAAGGTAAAGCAAGGGGCGGCTCTGATGTGAAGAAGCAGTAGACTGACCAAGGCGAAAGGAACTCTCCAAAATGTCGCCTCGGGTTCACCCAGAAGTTGTCGGCGGCTTTATAATCATTCCGTCGATTCCACAAACGTAACAAGCATTTTAAATCCCGTACTTAAAACACCATAAATGAACAAAAAGAAATCGATCAACCAACCTTTCACAGAACCAAGGAATGCCTATTTACCCTAAAAAAAAGTAGGTGTTTCACCCAAAGAGGAAAATATACCAAAAAGAAGTCGTCGAAACTAGACGTAGCGAAAGAGCAGCGTGCCCCCACCTCGACGAACCAATACAGACAACCTGATGGCATGCGAAGAGAACAGATAACCATACTTGCGAATAAAATTAACAAAAGGCGGAGGTAGGTAACCCAAAACGCATCGAAAAATCAAAAACGCGAAAGTAAACACAATTTGCAAAAATTAGCTGATCCCAAATTAAATGAAAAGTACTCGAATACACAAAAATGTCAACTAACCAAATGAGACTGCTACAATATATCATAAATTCTGATAATATTTTACAAGAATTTTCCAAACTTGACCGTGCCCAAATAAAACCATTACATTTCTTTATTATCTTATTGCCGTAAAAAAATACCTCGTTAAAGTTTCTGTAATCATTTCAAAGCATCCCTGTATTTATTAACGTCTGTGTCTATTAAACGAGGTTTTTCTGTTTCCATTTATATTTACAACTGTAGTTATAATACAAAGCGCAATACATATAATTGTTATACACAAGTTTTATATTTCATTGTGCTTAATTCATTAGATAAATTAAAATGAAGTTAAAATTATAATAAATTAAAGATGCAATAACTAAACGGTTAGTTAAGTTACAATCGTAGAATGTGTAGCGTGGCAGGAGTGAATGTACTATTCAAAATGGCAGGATAACGTTTACAATGCTCGAAGTGGTTGCTGTTAGGACTAACAATCAAATGTAGGCAAATTCAATTTTAGGTGTTTGTTTGCCAATTACAAACTATAAACTCACAAAAAAATAAAAAACCAAACGCATTTATGGATTTTGCAAATAAATAGAGTATATTAGATATAATTATGGCATGTGATTTATTTTGCATCTTAAAATCTTTACCCCTATGATTATTCTAAAAACTATTGTAAATCGGATTTAAATTATTATTTTAATAACTTTGACTCAATAAAGCTAAGCACAAATAATAAAAAGCTTATTCCGTTCTAATCGATTCTTAAAATATTCGTTACCAGATTTATGTTGAAGTAGAAATGAATACAGTAATTGTATTAATTTTGAAGTTTATTGCAAAATAATTATAAATCTATATTTCCCTAAAAAGATAATACTACCAGACTGCAAATTTTGTCTTGTAAAATGAATAAGAATGGTTACCTTATTTCAATAAGTATTACAAAGACAAACGTTTTTGCACTACATTAAAACAAAGCATATAATACGCATACATTCCATTTAAACAAATGACTAAAATTATATTAGGAAAACAGGCAATCTTATTTTGTTATTTAGTATAATACCACAAAATATAAGTTAATAATAGATGTAATTCAATCTAGTGAGCTTTTCCGGCTCTTCACATAAATATCGTAGGCTTGTACTTTTAAAGGATACAGTAAAGACGAAACAAGCATTATATTTAATAAATTTATAAATTTATCATTCTTTCCTTTAAGTTTGATATTAACTCCCTTCTCCCAAAAATGTATAGGATATTTAATAATGATATTATAATGGCCTTAACGTTGATGTTGAGAACAACATAATGGTGTAAAATTAATTTGTTGCCAAATAATACCCTTAGTAATACTTAATTCCTTATTACATAATCATGGTATTATATGGAAAGCACAAGACAATGATACCCTAAAATAAAATCTAAAAGAGTATCAGGAATAATTAATTTAGAATTTAAATATCTTCTTGCAACAATAAAATCTCCATTTTCTTTGTATACTGCATGAAGAATTCCGTTCAACTACGACGCAATTGTAAAGTCTTCTTTGCCACATACTCCGCTATTTATATTAGTATATATTTTTACCCTAAATATTTAGCAGTATTAACAATGTTAATTGATCTGTCGTTGTCTTCCTCTATTAGTCGAATACCTCATACTTGTTCACCAGTCAGCAATGCTAATAAATTATTAAGGGAATAAAACAAAGGATTTGCTCACAGTTTGCTTTTGTAGAGTGGCAACCCCTAAATTGTTCATTAAAAGCATTTTATACAATAAATTGGAAAGGGCGTGCGTTGATATCATGTTATCCATGACTTCCTATAACAGCGAAATTTTTTCTAATGGCTCTTGATTATAGTTCTTTCCTAATACATATTTAAATTCAGTAATTTAAAAGATTTGCTCTAATAATATTTAAAAGCTATTATGGTTTCAGTCAAATTTTGACCTGAAGCAGGTGCGACAAAAATGTTTCATATATGGCAATTTAATTTGATTGTGTTTAATACAAGATGCGACGAATTCCAATATTCCCGTGGTGTTACCTCCGCTTTAAGTGGTTTACTTTGAAATGGAAATTAGCTGTTAGCATTAAGACTATCAAACAAGTCATTTATAAATAAAATTTTGTGTGCTGTGTTAATAGTTTGCTGTATTAATTTGCAGCCACTTCGCATATCTACAAATAACCGCACAATATTGAAACGGAATAATGTGTTCTAAATGTCTTACTCCAGTCTGCAGTACGACTAAATACATGCGTCCACTTCGATACCTTCATTTTGTTCATTTTTCCTTTAAAAATGTAAAAAGACGCAAAAATCATTACATCTCGCCATTTGGCACCCTCTTTATTTCATCTATTACAAAATATATCTTATGCGATACAACAAACGCGCATATTCAAACATTGGATTCATTTCTTATTTACAATCAAGCCTTGAGTATTAGTTCTTTCATTTAAATGGCTTTCGTCTACTAAATATATGCTAATAACAATACCATTTGTACTTTTCCGATCGCAAATAGTTGCAATGCAACAAGATCGATCGCATGACGGCTTTCAATTGCTTGTTTAATTTGCAGCTTTAAATCATTGAGTGGTGCTGTTCAATTGAAAATTGGAAAGCTTATGGCCCATTTTCATTGTTTACTTAAGCCTTTTACCATAAATACTATACCAAAATTGGCAACTTTTAATTATTTCGTTGTTGCAGTATCGAATAAATCTACAGGAAGGAATTATTTAAACAAGTGGAGCCTTCTGAAATGTTCTGTGCAACTTCCGGAATGTGCTGGAATCTCCGACAAATTTATTATTACTTCCAATTTTGTTATATTTAAGGCATTTTCAACTCTCCAAAATTAAAATTTAAATTTGTTTTGTTTGTTAATAACGATTATACATCTACTTCTTTTAGAGTATTTAATTAGGTTAATGGTCCACTGTTGTCAAGCCCCCTGATAAAATAACTTACTAAAGAATCTATAGGTTCTGTTGATTGTTTGCACAAATTTTTAGGCATGTGTAGGCGAAGAGTTAATTGCAACAATTAACGATGTGCAGATCTAAAAATAACTTTATTTAAAATACAATAAAATAACGCAAATGTTGATGAAATTTATTAGAAAATAACGTTTGGTAAACTTAGTTATAATTGAAACAAGGGTGAAGAGATTTCCTATAAAGTGTAAGGTTTAAATTCTAAATTAATAGAACACTTACACGAGTGAAAAGCCATAAAACTTCAAGTTCAAAATTAAACAAATATATTAATATTTGCAAGGCTAGACACCACCAACAAATTTCATAACATAGAAATGCAGGGAAGCGAACAACATAGTTTTGTATTTTCAAATGGCACGCAAAGCCACTCGTGGATCATGGTTTCGTACTCGTTTAGACTCGTCAACACGAGATAGACTGCAGCACGCCATTCAAAAATGCAAAACTTCTTAATAAACAGTTGAGGAGTACCGTTTATATTTGATATTTTATGGCAGAGGCATCTAGTATTGAATTATAGGATGTAATATTTATATAAAGATGTAGAGATATCCTATAAAGCGTAAGGTTTAAATTATAAATGAATAGAACATCTACATGAGTGAAAAGTTATAAAACTGCAAATTAAAAATTAAAAAATGTATGAAGGCTAGTCACCGCCAAAAAAATCGCATAACCTAATATAAAAATGCAGGCAAGCAAACAACAAAGTTTTGCATTTTCAAATGGCGCGCACGCCCACTCGTGGGTCATGATTTCCTCCTCACTAGGATTCATCAGCACAAGATAGACGGCTGCACGACATTTGAAAATGCAAAACTATGTTATTCGCTTGCCTGCATTTTTATGTTACGTTATGACATCTTTTGGTGTTGACTAGTCTTGCAATTGGAAATTTCTTCACCTTTATTTCAACATTACATCTTATAATTCAATACTAAATGGCCCTGCCACAAAATACCATTAGTTATAATTGCTGTGAACCTTGATTAATACAATTTAATACTATTTTGAGCAGTCTTCACTGATAGCAAGTAAAATCTAAAAATGTATATTTTTAAGTATTATAATTAATATGTACCTAAACAATTGTTTACATTTTTTACGTATCTATAGTTAAACTATAAAAGAGGATAGTAGCTTTCTACTTTAATATGTCCGGCATTAATATCTATAAATGACAGTATTTACTGAATTTTTGTCCTCACTATAGTACAATCGAGTAATATACGTGAATTTTTGTATACAAACATATTAGTGACACAGTTATGACTACGTCAATTTGTGTACTAGTAGAAAATATACGGAATGAGGGCGTTGACGAGGGTTGAACCTTTTCGCGACGTTCTGGCTTACGAGGTGCGTCATTTTTGTACGCAAAAAGATTCATATTTCGCATATGAACATTGTCAGGATTTGTGTCTACAGTTTGAAGGATCAGAGAAGCCGCATTCCTTTTGAAAGGAAAGGTGGCTTTTTGTCATGGAAATGAGAGTTGAGTTTTTTCGGGAATTAAATATTTTTTATTAGATTTCAACGGATTGAATTTTTCGTTTGGTTGGTCAATCTTTGTTCGACGTTTTTCGTGATATATAAAGACTCCGATTTATGTCCTCCATAAAGTACACGTGGACTTCATATTGGCGAACGGTTTTAATTCAAATGAACAACAAGAAATAATTTGACGCGTCGCGTCTGTTGATTGTAAAACGGCCGAAGTCCGCGTTCGGAAGTTAGTGAAGGCAAGGTAGAGAAAAGAAAAGCTTGTCTTGGTGACCGAGTTAAGGGTGCAAAAGGGTTTAACGTGGTAATGTGTGTATTTATCCTGGGAACTAACCATGGAATGGGATTGAAGACACCCTAGTAGACCTGATGGTGATCATTTGGCCTCTCTAGCGTGGTCTGAGATTCAGAGAGCATATTCTCTAGCAGAATCTACCCTTCCTGCATCTTGTGAGATGAGGTATACTTAGAGTGTAGGAAACGGGATAACTGTTTCTTACGTTATTGCAAGGCGTGCGTTAAAGCTTGTAGTACTTTTGCACCCTCTCATTACTGCATGTTCCTTCTTACTGTGAAATAGTTTCTTACCGCGAAACGAAGGAAGCCTATATTAGCTATAAGCGTTAATTTTTAGTATTAATAAGCGTGGATCATTGTAAGAGATATTTGTGTACTGTATTTACACAAGTAGATTTAGTCAAAGAAGGATAGTGGTACCGACGCCATACGCGCTCGTGTGTTTAATTCTTTGGGCCGTTTAACTTTTACTCACTTTAATGGGTGAGATTTGGGTACGTTAAGTCCGTTTATGTAATATTTTGATTCATTACTATACCGAAAGATTGCTCTGAATAATACTCGTCATAGTTGTGATATTCTATGTTGGGTGTGAATTGATTATGCCCAGTTGGTTGTTTTATTTTGATAGATTCGGCTTTAAGATCATTACTTGTGAAGCCTGGAAACTTGAGATTAGGTCCATGTAGAACCTGCATCACATTAGAGGGCGTAGGGCAGGTCTGTCCTTAAAAGTGGATTACCCATTACTTCACGGGTAGATAAACGCTAGCGACCAGGTCTGTTCTATCTCGCTGGCCGCTACTTTTTGGGTATCCCCTATAACATGAGCAGCAACAGTGGCGCCCCAACCGAATTGTGTACCGTGTAGCTTCCGATTGGTAATGCAACTGTTAATAGCGATGCCTATCGTTAGTTTTGACCTGCCCTGCTTACCCCAGTTGGCTAGTTGGTGCTTAACGTCGTCGGTTTCGCCGACTGGAATGTGGTCCGGCCTAGTGTCAGATTTGACGGTGCGATATTGGCAATTTACTGCTAATAAATAATTTTAACAACATTTATTCAGAAAACAAATAAATTTTTATTTCCATAATATATTGTATAATGCTTAATATTTTTATTCTGAATTTGACCTCAATAACTGTTAATAACAGGAAATAAATTTATAATAATAAATCTATTCTTCATTTACTATCAATACAGCAATAAAACTTAAATGCAATGTCAATTAATGCTACTTTTGTTTAAATCTAATTTTGCTGTAGCTAAAGTATGCATTATTATAAACCATGTACTCCATACTTCCGAAACTATTTTATTTAAACTGCAAAGGCTTGTACGGTAGCCTTAGAACCTTACTTTCGTTTTCAAAAACATTTTATTAGTTCAGTAATATAAAGGAATTTGTGAAAATCCAAGTATTTCACATTATTCTAATTTTTAGTTCAATTTTCCTTGCAAATATTCATTCAGTAATTGGAAAGTCTTTATCTGGACGGCAATAAACTGTCCATCTTTTTAGGAAACTTTTATTTGGATTTCTCGGCCGTTTATCTAAATTTATTAATTACTATTTACTGAGGTTTGATTTACACCTCAATCAATGCACTTTCTTCCTTCAAGTTCCAAACGAACCTATTACCTTTGGCTATTTACTAATTTAAATGTGTAAGGTATCAGCGACCCTAGAAAACTATCTTCGAATGCGTCAGTTATTTGCGATGGAACATAATCAGATCTAAGATCAGTTGCTTTTCTTTACGCGGTACAATTTTTCTTTCCTAATGAATACTCGTAGTGATTCAGTTACAACAATTTAAATGTTTTTAATAAAAATTTCAAGTCTCAATGATACTTCCACATTCTGGAGATATATTACCAGTTAAATTTTCAATTTTATGTAATTTTCTGTTTTTAAGTGATAATAATTCCACACTTTCTTTCTAATAGTTCACCCATTTCTATTACTTTGCATTCCAATATGTTAGTTTTACCAGCTTTAAAACTTTATACGGTTTAGTAACGCTAATTTTACCACAACTTGTGAAATTATCATTTTAAAATTACCTTTTGTGCAAAATTTAAGTATAAAAGTTTTAGTTGTGCAGTTAAAAGTTAGTTAACAAAAGGTGGTTATAACATGGGCTTCTATCTAGAATAATTTCTTATTTACATGGTAATAAGAAAGTTTCCTATTCTTATTTATCCTTATCTTTGAATTTATCAACGCATTCAGTGGAATGTCCCGACGAAAATATTCAATTAAACATATAACTTTTTATTAAAGATAAACAACTTTTTAATAAACAGACTATTAGGATACTAAATGTAATCGCTACTAAAAATGTATAGCTACATATTCAATTTACATTCTAGTTATGTACACTAACACCATATTAAACTTTATATGCTAAATAGTTTGTTTATTAATAAGGCAGTAAACTATTACAAACTAGCTATTTTGAGTATCTTATTTCAAATTATACATAATTTTAAATAACATCGCTCTAGCATGGATAATGCTTCAAATGAAATTTAGGTAAAATGTTAACCTTTTGGAAAAAAGCGAATTACAAGGACAAACTCTCCATCTTTCCTTTCTCTCTCTCTCTCTCTTTCTCTTTTTGATTTATATAATATTTGCGGTTTACAAGCACACCCGTTCCCTTTTGTATATGATTTTTTTCTAAAATCTAACTTTACAATATTCTGTGTATAACATTTATATTGCAACTATCATGTATAGCCTACTAATGACCTAGTGTCCGATATGGAACTAAATTTAAATATATTTGACTAAAATTTATTTACTTTTACGTCAATGTACAAAATTCAGTATATTCTGTGCATTATAATAGAACAAATGCAGTATTTACTCAGGTATTATTATGTAGATCTCTCTAAACTTAGACATAAAGGTTTGGGAACTTCGTTCACACCTGCAAACGAGCAATTGAAAGGTGTACATAGGCTGTATTCAAGTGTGTTTCAGTATAATGTAATTTACAGTGGCGGCTCGTGAGTTCTGAAAGAGGGTGGGTACAAGTAAAATCTTACCTATTTTTTGTACATAAAATCCATTTTCCTATTTTTCAAGCCGGAAAAG
>JAHWXV010047936.1:0-22518 GCA_024586415.1 Phrixothrix hirtus
ACTGCAACAATTTCACTAAAATCCAATAACCAGAAGTGCCACTTTACTCTTGTCATTTTTTGGTTTTTCGCGATTTTCTCGAAATCGGCTATAACGATTTCTTTTAATTTATTATATTTCTTAGACATTTAATGCCCTTTCATATAACTAAGACAATTTCTAAACAAAATGTCCGCAAAACGAGTAACCGAACGTAGTTTTACCATTAACTACAAATAAAATAACTATGAATCTGAAAGTCCTAAATAAATGAAAATTTGTATTTGAGATCCTAAACACGTTCGTATGCTAAATCAAGAATGTTGTTAAAACCAAATAACCGGAAGTCCAATTTCATTTCTGTTAGTCTTAGTGATTTTCCGAATTTTTCGTTGTTCACGATTTTCTCGAAATCGGCCTTAACGATTTTTTTAAAAATTATTGAATTTATTAGATATTTAATGGTCTTTCATATAGTTTAAGCTGTTACTCAAAAACTTTTCCGTAAATTGAGTAACCGGAGGTATCTTCACCGTTAACTCAAAATAAAATAACTATGAAACTGAAAGTCCTAGCTGAATGAAAATTTATATTTGTGGCCATAACTATATTGGTATACTAAATCCAGAATTTGATTAAAATCGAATAATCGGATGTTTCATTTTATTTCAGTCCTTTTAGATATTTTCCGCATTTCCTTTTTTCGCGATATTTTTGAAATTGGCTCTAACGATTTTTTAAAAATTAGTACATTCCTTAGCTACTTCATCCCGTATTATAGGAATCAAACTGTATCTCTAATAAATTTTCGAAAATCGAGTAAGCGGAAGTACTTGGTGTATTAATTGTAAACAATATATCTCAAAAACTAAATATGATATTTGAATGAAATTGTATATTTAAGTTTTTTATATTCTGCACATGAGACGTCAAGAATTAAGGCAAAATCTAAAGACCGGAAATGCCACTTTATTCTTGCGATTTTTAAGTTTTTTTGCGATTTTCTCAAAAACAGCTATAACTTTTATTTTTAAATGTGCTACGGTTATTATATATTTAATGCGCCTTTTCGTGAACTTAACAGTTTTTCTGAAAAAATCCGTTGAGGTAAATTATCAGAGAAAATTTCCAGAGTTAAGCAGCTTTTCGCCTGGCTGGTAACTAGGATGGGTGACCGTTACAATTATCGTTTTCAAAATAAGCGTAGACAATAATATAATCATTTGTGGACACTAGCATATCTATGGGCGTAAGAGAAAGTCGTGTGTTGCCTCACACCAGATTTTTATTCTACAGTAGAATAAACTAATGTCAAACCAGCAGTACGTGTTGCTTCTACATTCGCCCCCCAGTTTGTTCCAGCTAATTTTTGTATTGTGTTATTACGTGTTTTCAATTTTTGTTTTAATTTCTCGGTATGTTGATTATAGGTCAATGAACAATCCAAGGTAACACCACGATATATTGGATTAAAATTATGTTCTATCAAATTATCATTCATTTGGATTTTTAAGCTACGATTCTTTTAATGATTGTTTAAATGAAAGCAAGTAACTACAGTTTTTTTTTGTACTAGCACAAAGACGCCATCTCTTAAAATATCTTCGTTAATGTCCATTTCAATATCATTGAAATTTTGTTTTTGTGCGGATAAAGCTATGTCATCTGCATAAATCAATTTACGTTCTTTTGTTGTAGGTATATCACTTATGTACAAATAAAAAAGGATTGGCGCCAATACAGAACCTTATAGGGGACCATTATTTAATTTTCTAAACCTACTGCTATTATCTCCCACAAATACTCTAAGAATTCGATTAGAAAGCATATTTTCTAGTAATTTAAGCACTCTACCACAAGATTTTGCATTGTAAAGTTTATGAGTTAGGCCGTCCTACCAAACAGTATCATAGGCAGAAGTTAAATCAACAAAAACGACTCCAGTTTTTAACTTTCTCTCAAAACCTGCTTCTATATGACTTGCTAATGCTGGAACTTGATGACATCAACTTCTTAAACTGCGAAAACCCACTTGTTCTGCAGATAATAATTTTTCGATAACTGAGTATATTTTATTGTACAAAAGTCGTTCTAGAAGTTTATATGTAATAGACAGAAGACTAATCGATCTACAACTGGCTGGATCATCTTCTATTTTATCAGGCTTTAAGATTGCAATCATTTTTGCTGTTTAAAAGCTTTGGGCAATTTACCTGAAATCAAAATATCATTAAAAAATTCAACTAACCAATTTAAAACATAACGTTCCAGATGGTTAACAAATTCTGGGTAGGTTTTGTCAAAACCAGCAGCTTTTTTAGTTTTGGTAGACGTTAGAGCAATGTTTAATTCTTCTAAACTAAACAGTCTAGATAATTCTTCAGAAGGTCGTGTTCTCTTCCTCAAAACCTTTAAAGAATTTCTTATCTTTCTAACCTCTTCTTTAGGTATTCTAACAGCATTCGTTGCTACAGACCCAGGAGAAATTTGAACTTTAGAAGTTTTTTACTTAGTAGCTGTCCTCAACTTTTTCAATAAGTTCCAGTTACTACGACTAGGGTGAGTAAAATTCGTGTTATTCATGAGATTATTCCACTTGTCCTATCTTTCTTTATTTATTGAATTTAAACTTTAATTTGCAGTTTCTTGGGTTGAATTGATTTTATGTTTATTGTAGAGTATATTAGTTTCTTCAGACCAGCCAGGAATATATTCTTTACGAAAACCTCTAGGAAAAAATTTCTTTGCAGCACTCTTAACTACTCCAACGAATCTATCATAATTACAGAATATTGGATCTATCCATCTATTTGAATCAATAGCATTCATAAAACCTTTACAATTTGCTTTTTGAAAATTCCAACGAGGTTTTTCTAATAAAGAAACTAGAGGAAGTTGGAGACCAATCTTTAGCAAAGTTGGTCTCCAACGGGAGGCAATTTACTACAGGCACCTAGATGGTAACATAGATAAATGTATATATTTAGACATCTTAATATGTAATTTACATGTTAGTGCTATGAAATTAAGTTCTTTAAGTTCTATTCTGAACGATCCAAAAGATACCTCAGAAGTAGTTATGACATGTTTACTGTATAACTGCCCAAAGGTTTTTCAAATACCGACTCAATTGTCAGATTTACATGCAATTGAGCATGTTTGAAAGGAATTATAACGTAACATCCGAAAAA
Source organism: Phrixothrix hirtus (assembly GCA_024586415.1). Taxonomy (NCBI): domain Eukaryota; kingdom Metazoa; phylum Arthropoda; class Insecta; order Coleoptera; family Phengodidae; genus Phrixothrix; species Phrixothrix hirtus. The sequence continues at coordinate 3,171 of JAHWXV010047936.1, forward strand.
ATCTTATTTCACAAAATAAGACTTTCAAAATGCGTTATAGAAAATAGATCTTATGCTGACCTAGTAAAATCTATGCCGTGGCGACTGCAGGCTGTTGAATTCCAATGTGGTTTTCCTATAAAGTAGTAAGCCAACGCTTTTTAAACAATATTTTATAATTTTAAATGATTTTTTGCACTTTCCGGAATAAGCGCCACAGTTAGTCACTTTTTTCCATGACTAAAGCGACACTTTTAATCTTAAGAGATTAAAATTTTACCTTAGTCTCGCAGGGAATTAAAGTTCTTTAAACCACGCATAAACAAAGTAAATTCATAGTAACAACAAAAATTAATCAATTAAAAGGTAAAAATCCCTGTTTAAATAAACGTAAGTCTAATGTCTATGTGTATCTGTGTAGATAAATATACCACTAAAATTTTTCCAGTTTTTAGTTATACTTCTTTTCCTTAATTGTAAATACGGAAATGATAACTGTTAGAGAAAAAGCAATAGTAAGTGTAAATAAATTCATTAGTGTCAAATATCAGCATAATGCTACTTCACAACGAGAGAGAAGGAACTACTACTACTAGTGGTCCTAACGTTAATTCGAGAAAGTATGGCAGTGTTCTTGTGTAGAACTTTCTGTCCTCTTGAGTATCGAGTTTCTGGGAACTCATAACTTTTAATTGAGAGATTGTCAATGTTTCTGGTGTTCGCCCTGTAAAAGAGTTCTGTTTAAATATTCTTTTCATTTCCATCTCTTGGTATTTGGCTGGGTTTTCCCTGATTTATACTGCAAGTAGCTGCGCCATTTATGAGGTATAACGAAGGATTGCTGTGGTTATGTCATTGACATCGCTGGAATGAGCTACTTTTTGAATGATTAATCTGATTATATTAATTAATTTGGTGATGTTGGTTGTTTTCTTGCTATTTCTATTGGCTCCAACGCTTGCATGACTTTTTTCTTTCGCCTGTTGTTGGGGCGTTGGGATTCTGGGTTTAGGGTGCGCTCTGTATCCCTGGTAATTGGAGGAATGATCGCCCCCGCATTTATCGTACTTTGTGGGCGTGTCTTCGCTTTTAGTGCATTCCCACACCTTGAGCACTTCGCGGGGAAATGGGAGTAACTCTGTGATTGAGTGAAGCATTGGCAGCATCTGCACAGCTCTACCGTGTTTACTCTTCGCGGAGATTTCACCGATATGGTTAACGTGAGTATTTTTTTAGGTTAAACACTGTTTTGGGGTTTTCTATTGTTTTGTCCATTAGTACAAACATTAGGCGCATAGCAATTTTTTTCGCTACCTGAGATGTGTATTTTAAGTACTGGAATGCCAACAAGTATGTTTTTCTGTTATTTTTTAATGTTAATTTTAATTTCAAACACATTTTTGAAGATCACGTAGGTACGAATATGTTATTTCAAACTTTTTGAGAAATGTGTTCTAAGTACTGGAATGCCAACAAGTATGTTTTTCTCTCCATACATAGGACTTTAATTTAAATGAAGGCAGATATAGGAAAGGTATTGATTCGTATATATGTATAAGTAAGTAAGAAATTAAATTAATACATATAAATACTTAAGTAGGGACGAAAGGGGGTGAAGAGAATACAATTTCAATACCGTAATACCAGTAATAACAATAACAATTAATTCAGCTGCCGCCATTGTAAATGAAAATGCTCTAAAACTAAAGCTAATTCAAATGCGAGCAGCTGTTAAGCATAAATACAAAGCTTTAGAAAAAAATAAATCGATAGCTGAAAAGTTATTGAAACGAAAATATAGCTCTATCATAAAATTGCCCAATACAATTGCATCAAAACTTAAACAAAAGTCTACAGTAATAAACAAACTAGACATTAGCACTTCTAAAAGTATGCGAAATCTCGTTAGACCATCAAAACATTGTAAACTCTGTCCTGCCTAGTTATACAGCCGGAAACCAGTGGGGAAAGTTAAAGAAAATGGTATCGTACCCAAGAGGCATCATTGCAAAAATTGACGATATCAAATACAAACATCTCGGGATGGAACAAAGAATAGAATGGGCCGTGAATGAATACATCAGCCTTACTGCGAAACCAGCAATCGCCACCAATAGTGATCAAATCAGCACACAACAAACCATCTAGATGCTGAGGAGGAAGAAACAGGGACCTCACAAAACTAGAAGATTTCCAACTTGTCGTAAACAAACGGAAGAGGACAACAGACATGGCGGTCGCGGAACCTAGTGCAAAAATCAGCGTCGCGAACCGTTTTGAAGTTTTCAATAAAATATAGCAAACCACCTCCAGCAGCAGAGGGCGCAACGCAACCCGCAACTACGCGCCCAAAAGTACAAAAAATGCCAACCATTGCCGTACACGACAAGAAAAAATAGGGAGTTGTCAATAAAAGTTTAGTGATAGCAACATTATTATAAACAACGCAAACAATATCGCGGACGGAATATCCCTGCAAACAGGGAACATAGACAGCTTTAAGAACGTGATAAGGATACTGCAAGCCGGGCAAGTTCCTTACAACACGTACAAATTAAACGCCGAAGAACTACTACGTGTAGTGATCCGTGGTATCTCGGAAGCTGTGTCTGAAGACGCAGTCCTTAAAGACTTAATAAATCAAAAAGTGTCGGAAACTACAGTACGCCTCATACACAAGTGAGGCAGCGACAAAATTCCTATACCTCTACTGTATGTACTTGTCGATAAAACCAAAGATAATGCCAAAGAAGTGTTCAATTTAAAAACGGTGCTCGCATTGTCTTCGACAAGATCAAACACGGTAGTGCAGTGTACACGCTTGCAACGTTTCGGTCACTCTCAGAGTATCAGCCGCGCCTGCGAAAAGTGTTTAAAGTTCGAGAAAGGTCACTTCATGCACGAATCTACAAAAGGTATCGACGCACCGGCGAAGTGTGCGGACTGCGGGTGCGATCATCCCTCGAATTATCAGGAATACAGAGCGTACCCCAAGCATAGAATGCCGCCACCTCCTACAACTGGTAAAAGAAAGAGAACATACGCAAGCATCGCAGTTAACGGGACCAGTAAGAAAACACGCACCTGGAAACATAAAACCAGCAGGAAGTCTCGACATAATGAATATTCTAGCCTGGCTAACAAGAATGGACTTCTAAAAACTAATAAATATTTTCAAATCAATTATTCAAAAAAATAGCCAACTTCAACGATGTAAATGAAATCATTATAACAATCCTTAGCCATGCCCGAGGATGGCGCAGCTTTCTTGCTGTATAAAAACAGGGAAAACTCAGTCATACTCCAATAGAGGAGAGAGCGAGCGAGCATTGAACACGAATAGTCGTTGTCTGTTTGTTAGCAAGTCTTAAAATTGTGTTGTACCTGAGGCCTCTTTCCTCTAAAAAGGACGCTGGGTCGAGTGTAGTGCAACAACAGCACTTAATATAAGCTGAGATTCCGACCAGTCAAAATGTGCGACTTGCAAGTCACTATCGATTCTGCCTAGGACTGTTATAGAGAAGGTAACCGTCGCCAACCGGCCAGAAAAATGGGTTCACTCCCAGGAGCTGTAATTACTAAAACTCAAGATCTTAAGTACAAGCATCTAAGTCACGAACAGAGAACAGTATAATCAGTGCTTGAATATATTACCGTCACTAATCCAACCATTAAAGAACACCAGGCATCCGACGACTCTAGACAACAGATAGACGCCGAGATGGACTACACCTATGACGAAAAAGTGCATAACCACTTACGAAAAATTCAGAACCGTCGTAAACAAGAAAAATAAATCGAGCAACTGCTCAGCAGTGGAGCCGAGCGCGAAAATTAGCACCGCAAATAAATTTAAACATGGTTATCACCGGGGCAAAAAATCTCGCTGATGGAATCTCCATGTAGACAGGAGATGCTAACACGTTTAGGAAGGTAAGAAATTACTGCAGGAAGGGCAAATTCCCTATCATACCTATAAACTCATCTCGAAGAGACAGATCCGAGTAGTAATACGTGGTATCCCAGAAGTGATTTCAGAGACTACAGTACTGGTGGACTTAAAAAGAAATGGAGTTCCAGCAATATCAGTGTGCCGCATGTACAAGGGCGGCAGTGAAAAAACCCCTTATGTAAGTGTAAATCGATAAAACTAGTAAAAATGCAAAAGCCATCTTAGATTTAAAATCAGCGCTCTCACTGACCATCTCTATGGAATCACTGATAAGGAAAAATGCCTCCGCTAAGTGTCCGAACTGCGAGAGCGGACACCTTACGTACAAATGCGCTAAAAGCAAAGACAACCCGGCAAGGTGCGTAAACTGTGGGGAAGAGCATCCTTCAAACTGCCAAGGATACAGAACCCCTACATCGCCAGTAATAACAAAGGACAGAAGGGCAACGTATTCCAGAGTTGCAGCAAAAAAGCGATACCACCTCAAGCAACGAGCAACAAGCAGACAAATAGCCAAGTGAAGACATAAGTCTCACATACTTACTAGCGTGGCTAACAAAATGTATTACGATTGCAAAATCAATCATCGAAAATTGGCCAATTCTAGTGCAAATAGCGATAAAGATGCTTCCATCCTTAGTCACGCCTCAGAATTGTGGCAATTATTTGCGCCGTAAACAGGTGAAAACCCAGCCAACCACCTACATAGAAGGATCTGAAAGGAACCCCACAACGAACCCCAAATGGGGGCAAACACTAAACCACTGACAACCCCCAACAAGGAAGCATGAGTTCACAGAAAATCGATACTCCAAATATCAATCAGATATTAGACATACTCCGATAGACAAAAATGAAAAGAACCACAAATCAAAGCTATTTAAACAACGAACACAAATCTATGCCAATCCTACAATTAGGAGATAAGAGATCCTAGAAACTCAGTACTCCAAAGGCCAAAAAGTCCTACGGTTCTACAGTGCAGTTATATATGGGCTTTGCCCCAATTCAGAGAGGGGGAAACGGTATTGATATATATAAGCCCACATATCCTACACTTCGAGTCAGTCTGAGTCTACGGTTCGAGCGGCGATTAATCGTTGCTTATTTACTTAAAGATCTTGTAAGGTCTGCCAACTGCCTATGAGACTTCAGGCTGCCTTCAGTAAACCATCGAACTAGTTCGGCTTAGAGATCCCAACCACGTGATCGCCTACAACCATCGTGGCCAATCGACTCACGCTAACGCGTCTGCAAACCAAGATAGCACATGAGAAGTGAAGTTGCACGACGTGATACCCACTAGCGTGGGGCTTAAAGCTGAAGAAAAGCAGAAGATCCTAACGACCCAGCCGAGCGATACAGATTCCGAGGGCAAACCTTCGGTGGCGCCTAACAAACTGGAACAGCCGTTCCTACAAGAACTGCGTAGCAGCGTCAACATGTCAGAAGAAGAAGTGGCCTTGGGTGGTATGGACACTAAAGATCCTCTACGCTTCGTGGAGGAATGTGAACAACTACTATACAAAATCGCGTCGGAACAGTGGGTGCCCGTCGCCTTAAAAAAACTCACCGTGAGTACTGCGGAATGGGCAAAGATCAAAAACCACGACATCCCGTGGAAGGATTTCAAACGACGCTTCTTATCCCGTTTCGACAGTGCGACGCTACAGGTCAAATAACGACCGCAACTGTACGGTTGATCGCAAGTGCAAGAGGAGCTTACCGACTCCTTTACGTTTAAGGAATGCGCGTTTTTAGACAGTTTGGAACTCGGGCTACCGGAAATGGAAAAGTGTCCAATCATCATAACACTTCCTCGACTGGAAATTAGATACGCGATCCATTGCGCACTCTTAAACACTATCGAGGCGTTAATCGAGATCGCGAGTGCAGGACAAGAAGGCTTCGACGAGATCCGCGTCGGTCCGGCTTCCGCTCCGCCAGCTTCGGGCGAACACAGGAAAAGACTTTGTTTACTCTCGGACTTGCGGGAAAGATCATCAAAACAATGACTGTCAAGTGTAAGAAAAACCGCCAAAGAAAGAGAAACGGGCCGTTACAGCCGAGTGGTTCGAGTAATAAGCGAATTGCGCAAAGCAACTAGGACTACCAAACTCCAACGTAGAATGATTTACGTGTAAATAATAGTGTTAGTGTAGGCACAAGTACGATTCCCGGAGTGTCAGTACCAATGATTAATGTAGATATTGGACAATGAAACACACGAGAGGTGATAGACACAGGGGAAGTCATCAACGTAATACATACTGACGTAGTACCACGCGGTATCAAGAACGCGGGGAAATAGGAACTATGCAACTCTGCCGATCAAGGTTGCACCCTAAAAACGTGCGGTACTGTAGAACTGACGGTCAACCTTGAAAACGCTAGAGAAACCGTATCCTTCGGTGTGGCAGACAACCACCACGAAGAAGCCGTGCTGGGAGTGCCATGATTGGAATGCAACGACGCCATCATTACCTGTTGACGCAGCTGCAATTACCTTGGCCGGCAAGAAAGACAGTCAACTTACTGGAAGGCCGACGTGAAGCTGACAACAAGTAAATTGGCACCAATTAGTCTGGACTACCTCAACGGCGTCGCCAAGAAGAAATTCCGCGAATTACTGTCTCATTTCGTCTACGTTCTTAACAAATACCTACGCCAAACAATTACGCGAACAACACAACACACGATACAGCTGAAGCATCATCGACTGATGAAGGCGACGCGAAACCGCGGTACCGCTATAACGCCGAGCGAACCCAAGATATCCCCGAGGAGGCGCAGAAGGTTCTATCATTCGGCGAGATCGAACCGTCCACTTTAGCATACAACAGCCCAATCGTGATAGTAAATAAGTGTGACGGCGGGTGCCGGTTTTGCGTGAACTTTCGCAAGCTAAACGACGCTAGGATTAACGAAACGGCGCTACTTTCGCCAATCGATGATATTTTCAAATAACCCGGGACAGCCAAGATACTCAGCGTACTCGACCTGCCACTAGCAGAAGTAATCAAACCATCAGAGACGGCATTCTCGACGCCCAACGGTTCGACGTACCAATTCTCAGTGATGGAGGGATGGCATTCGGCTTAAAGAATGCGCTGTCCACATTCCAAAACTGGTCGTGCAAGAAATGCTAACTGGGTATATTCAAAAGTTCGTAATTGCGTACTTGGACGACAAAATTCGTATTTTCGAATTTGGTCCAGGAATACTATCTTCACCTACAGCTAGTATTAGAAAGATTCAAGGATCACGGACTGTACGCGGGTGCGGAAAATTGGGTGATCGCGGCAAATCAACTGGACTACCTCGAACACATGGTCACGTCGGATGGAATACTCCCGTTGCAGAAGCACCTACTACAGATTCGAACTGTGGACGCCACGCACGCTGGAAGGGTTGCAGAGATTGTTGGGAACCATAAACTCGATCCGAGAATTCATACAACGATACGCGAAAATAACAGCGCTAATGACGGTCCTCTTAAAGAAAAGATCGAAAATGCAGTGGACCGAAGGCGCGGACCGCGCGTTGCAACGCATTCGCGAAATAATCGCCGAGCCCCTCGAACTTAGAAGACCTCACCCGCAATGGAAATTCCATCTCCAAACATACGCAAGCATGCAGGGAATGGGAGCTTCCTGTTTAAGAAAACACCGGACGGGCATAGTAGAATCATCGCGAACGCTAATGCTAAATTCAACCGCACAAAATCAAGTACCACTGTAACGAGCAAGAACTACTCGCCATAATTTGGGCTATAAAGAAATACCAACACTTTTTAAAAGGAAGAGCGTTTACCCTCGTCACTGACCGTAAGGCATTAACTTAGCTACAAAATTTGAAGCACAAAACGTAAAAACGAACGCGATGGGCACTCTTAGTGCAACAGTGCGCATTCGACAACGAGAATTGCGCAGGCAAAGACAATGAGCTACCGGAAACCTTTTTGCGAGATGTTTACGACAGTGCGTGTGTGCCGGAACTCATGTCGGTCTTAAAAGAATTTTTACCGCTGAAAACGAAACAACAACGGCGAACAGACAAGTGCGTGCAGCCTAGCACGAAGCTATATGGGCAAATCAAGGACGCCAATATACAAAGCTTTTCCTGCGGCGCGTTACGTCTTAAACTTCAAATTGTGCTGCTATAAGGCTTTCGTGGGCAGGAAGATCTCTTCCTGGATGAAAACTATGCGATTGAAGACGGGGCGTGGAACCGAGGCGCAAATGTACGTGCCGTCGGAATGGAAACTTCGCGTGCTCCACAAGTGCCACGACACGCCTATAACAAACTATCCCGAAAAAAGAGAAACAATAAGGGCCATATTACGCCAATATTATTGAACAAATGTACATGGAAAGTTGGACGTCACGTACGCTAGTGCTTCATGCTGTAATGTCCAGAAATAAACAGGAAGAGGCGAACACGAGGCCATGGGTCGCGCAACTCTCTTTAGAGATACTCAGCGCGGACATTAGGAGCCCCTATCTGAAGATACCGCGAGGGAATCATTTGATCCTTGTAGTCATGGATGTATTCTCAAAATGTGTGGAAGTACTTCCATTAGCAGAAACAACAGCCAAGACTGTCCACAAAACAATGAAGGAAGAAATATTCAGCCGTTGTGGGGTTATCCACAGAAAATAATCTCATACCATGGGGCGCAATTTGCAAACCGCAAGTGGGAAAGGTTTTGCAAGAGTCTCCGCATCGATATCCGAACCACCGAGGCCGAACATCAGAGGACCATTCCAACAAAAAGCAAGAACCAGGCGATCAAAAAGGCGCTCCGGGTCCTATTGCTAAACAAAGACCAAAATACATGGGACCAAGAATTACATACGGCCCTACTCAACCTAAGAACCAGACGAAACGAAGCAACCGGACACACAACGAGGGAACTCGTCATCGGCGCCGAGCTAAAACGGACGCGGGACTGGAGAAACAACAATTTGGACCAACCTAGGAAGCCGACACAGCACTATGCCCTAAAGGCACGAGACAATCAGGCCCTATACATTGCAAGATACATAGGGCCGCCTATATCTGGACCCAACACCCCAAAACCGCGCAACATGTTAATGGTACGCAATCGGCAACACATAGGTAAACCGTTCGCTCCAGTATGGACAGGACCGCAATGGGTGATCAAGGCGGAAAGCCCAACCGTCGTGACAGTTGAAGGCGACGGTGGATGGAGGAAGATCCACCTTGACGATATAGGACCAGCACCAACCCACCCCGACACCTGACCTAATTAGGATTATTTTTGTTGTTGTAATTTATCATTTCTTATATTGTATTGTATTTTTTTACTTTTGTGTCTAGTATACGTATTTTGTAATTTCGAATTTTAAAAAAATAAAAAGTTGAACGCAGTTTTAGCCGGGGGTGATGTGCGGTTATGTGTTGGCTCCACCCCGATTCAGAAACAGAGCAACGGTATAGCCATATACTGTCTGAGTCTACGGTTCGAGCTGCGTTACAACATAAAGCGATTATAAAGGGGATTCAGCGATTAATCATTGCATATTAACTTAAAGACCTTGTAAGGTCTACCAATTGCCTACGAGACTTCAAGCTGCATTCAGTAAACCATAGAATTAGCACGGCTTCGAGATCCAAACTACGTGATTATTTACAACTACAGTGGCCAATCAACCCATGCTAACTCATCTACAAACCAATATGGCGCAGGGAAAGTGGAGGATGCACGACATACTTCTGGATAACGCTTCTATAAATGAACCGACGGGAAATCGGGACTGACACGCCCCCAGCAAGCAATCAACACCACCAAAAGGTATAAAAAGAGAACCGGTTGACGGCGCCAGCCAGTCTCCAGTCAGCTCTGCTCTAGTCAATTCCTCGCCGCAATAATGACATCCGCTCTTTCCGATTCGCAACCGCTTCAGTAATAGTGTAAATACTTAGTTCCGAACCGTTAGGATATTTAGTTTTGTCAGTACTCAATTTATTAAATCTATGCGTAAATTAACATTAAATAAACGTAAAACTTCCGAAGTGCACTGTCACGGTTAAGATTAAAAATTTTTCCTTTTATTAAGATTTTTATTTTAGAATTTTCGGTACAAAACTCGTATATATGTTTTACGAATTCTTAGAGTATAATTTTTGGGAATGATATTTATATCATAAAGTTGTAGCTTTATTTTTGTCTGTAAATTTCTTTCAATCCTTTCATATATTCTACTGCCACTAAATAAAATTCAGAGAAGCGTGAATTTTAATTATTTAATAATATAACTTATGGGAAACTATGTTTTTAAATTTCATTACTAATTCTATGGAATTGAAGTCCTTATTGAAATTTCACGGTCATTCGTTCGTGTTTTAAAACCTTATATCTAACTTTTTGTCTATCAGTTATGTACCACAGATATGTATTCTTCGACGTTAACAAAAATATTTTTCAGTCTAATTTCTATTTTGTGAGCTAACGCTTAGTTTCTTGAGTAACCGACGTACTATGAGTTGATTCTCCTTTTGGGCCTTTGACCACTGTTTACGGCAATCAAGATTTGCTTCATTTGCAGTTGTTGAACCAAGTACCAGTTGAATTAAAGGTCATAATTTGTATATTTCCTAATTACGCTGTTACTGCTTTCGTCTACTAATTAAAAAAATCGGAACGTAAATTCCTACTTCAGAATGGGTTTAGAGGACGCTCGCCCGTAATCGATAGCTTACATTAGCCGTATAGTTTTTTTGCCTACTGCAAGTTGAATTATCTACACGCTAGTTCTGCAATATGTTAAATTAAAGTAATATACGTCGCAAGACATACGTCTTTGCGTTCTGCGAATATCTTTCACTGTCATAATAGCTTCTTCTACTTAATTAACGGTTACTAATTATGAAATATTTAACTCAAAAATTTGTATGTAAGGTAACGCCGTGTAGCAAATGTTGAAATTACTTCTTTTGGTCTTTAATTCCACGGTAGAGATCAGACCGTTAATATTTACTTTGCAATCTTGCACTCTCTTGCTATGTCTCTTAATTTTGTAATTTAATGTTCAATATTTAGTGGATTTGTATACAGCTGGTTTATCGGTTGTTATCAAATAGTGTTACATAACACAGTAATATATTTGTGTAACTATTAAATTCATACGCTGAACTAACTCAAGTTCGCGAAAGACGAAGTTACTGCTTCGGACTCAGATGTTAATAGTTGAAATATGTGGCGTTAGTAAGAGAATAAAACAAAATAATTTAGGTAATGAATAATTACTTTACCTGCTAGCTCAAGATCTTATCCTAGAAGCAAACTCAAAAACAATAATACTCACGGCGCTATCAATAAATGAATAAATAAATAAATGTGGGTTTGAATCGTGGTCTCTTAATTTTAATGCCTTACCTTATATATTCGAAATCTCTAAATTGAATTGTAATTTACACTTCAATAAAAAGAAATTAACAGTAATAAGATGTTGGTGTATTTGTAGGATTAGTTTCAATTGTTCATTGTAGTTGTTTAAGATTACTAAATCAATGGATAATATGGTATACAAACATTTCGTAATGCAGCAGCTTATGCAATACAAAAATTAAAAAACTGTACGTTGTCAAATGCTATAAAAATATGTAACTGATTTGATATTGAATTATTGATAGAACTTTGTGAATTGGAGATATTATTTGATCAAACGTATCACCTACGATAGAAGTTTGTTTGCTAATAACTGATAGAAACTATGAAAATGAGTCAAATTGAACTTCTATCGGTTCCCAAGTCCTATGTGTAACTACATATAAGAATGATCATAGCAAAGAAAGATGCTTGCATATTAGCCTAACACTAATTAATTAAGTTAAGTATTTAATTTCACTCAATTAAACAAAAGGGATTCAATCGTTAACTAATAACCAAGAAATCATAAACAGTTCAATTACTTACAAATTCAATTAACGTTATAAATACATGTAAATAAATTACAGAAAAAAATGTTACATAACCATTCGGGTGGCGTTATGGAATTTACTTTCTTTGATGGTAACCCAATTTTGGTTTATGGAATGAATTAAATCACCATAACAATCATCAATAATTCCTATGAACTTACAACCGGATGGTATCTTTCTTTGAAACGGAGTTGGGCACCACGTGCATCAATGAATAATGGAAAAATTTTAACCAGGTATTACAGTATTCACATAACCTTGTAACGCTTATACGAAACAACATAATGAAGCGAAACGCAATCTAAAAGAATTCCTAAAAATTCTACGCATTTTCGCTATATTAAGAAATACGGAAGTGTAATTAATAAGACTGAATTGAGAACTTCACAAACTCTAAGAAAGTATCAAATACCGTGCCCGAGTTTAGTTTAAATTAATAATAGAAAATTGCTTAATTAAAAACTGTTGTAAAAATACTATAAACTAATTAAGTAAGATTGCGCAACCTGATGTAAATATTATCCGTTACCGTCCAGAATTACTCAAGATCACTTTGATAATCAACCACAAGTAACACAAATAACGATCTCCGATTATTGAAATATTAATTAATTTGTAAATATCTAATTAAGAATATTAAATCATGTTGCGCAATCGAATTTTTTCAACAAATGCAATTGTTATCCGTACCAGTGAGATATCCAAACAAAAAAAGCAAGCCAAATCAGTATTTACGGAACAAATAACACGAATACCAATTTAAGTATAAATAAGACGCTTTCACGAACCGAAAATCAGTCTTCATAGGAGACTCTATACGGGATGTTGCCTAGCGCAAATACCGTCAAAATCTTTTCTAACCAGTAAAGCTATTTTGTTAATAATGCTTACAGCAAGGTCGACTCAACTTCTCTAGGAATGGCCCATTCTGTGGAAAGCTTGATTGAGATTCAAAACCGTTAGGAGCGCCGTATGCCAGAGTTCTTAATACAAAGATTATAAACCAGACCGTCACGAGGTCGTTTGCAGCTACGTTGTTACGTAGTTGGTTGCAAACGACGTCAAATTTCCTTCAACGTCGTTGTACGTTGTGTTGTAGAGATAGAGGACGCACATCGACGACGATCCGAAGCTATTCACCGAATACAATCGTCTCTCGTTTGTAAATGTGTAGCTAGGTTGCGATTTGCAGAAATGACGCCGACCATCCTTCAACGTCGCCATGGGTTGTGTTGTAGCGATAGCGGACGCACGTCGACGCTGAACTAAGACCGTTGCGAAAACGAGATAACCTGTTGTTTGTAAATGTGTAGCTGGGTTGCGATTTACAAAAACGACGCTATTTCGACAGAGACGGTTGGCGCATATTGTATGGCATCTCTGGTCACGGGTACATACCAACCCCTCGCCACTGTCCGGCCCAGTGCAAGCTACACCCAGAATGCAGTTGAAAGCGACGCTCGTATATGTAGAACTCTAGGCATACCGCTAGTCCGCGCATTCACATATAACAGGAGAACAGAAATTGAGCGAGCCTGGGAAACTTAGGCCCACCGTCTTATGGAGTGCCGCGACTGAATTTGCGACACCCCCGTCTCCGAGTCTCATATGAACCCCAAAATAATTTACAAACGCGAACATTCACAGATAATTTACTTTGTTTGCTTTCTTAGATTGTTAATTATTTTGTTAACAAACTAGAATGATTTTAAGTTTGAGTTCCGTTTATATTTGAGTTGCTTCATTGTTTATGACAATTAATTTGTTTATTTATTTGTACCATTGAAATTATTTATTCATGTCAATAAACTAGTGTTATTACATATCTTTTCAATTCCGCCGATGACCAAAATGAACATTGAATAGAAGTTCGTTTCGTGGCCGAAATTCGAGCGACGTTATTTAGCACAAACGACGTCCACTGTAATTAAGCCATTGTACCGCAGTTTGAACCACCAGAATAATCGAAACGGAGGTACGCAGGACCAATATCAACTATATGAAGAACCACCCCCATGACTAAGAGCTACCACCGGGTAGACCGCAAGTTCTTCATTCCTTGTACACTTTTCAGTGAGGAATGAAACGTTACAACCTTCTAAGTGAATTAAAATTTACTCAATACTAAATGAAATCACTTATAAACGTAAAACCAAAAGCCTGAAAATGATATAAAGTTTTAGAATAATGGAGAAACATACCTGCCTTAATTTAGCAAGCTTTTAAAATGTACTAAATAATCAAGTTTAGAATAAATAACATCTAAAATCCCTCAAATATGTAAATTACATTGTAGTCTGTAATTCTGCTTATAGAAATTCAAGATATTTCTAGCAAAATTCAAATAGAAAACCAGCCCATTTTTACCGCATACTCACCAACATTTACAACGGAAACATTGTTTTTCTGATGCAACCTTCAGCATTCGTAATTCATGAAAAGAGAAATGAACGCCATCCAATAGCATAAAAGTGAAACGACAGAAATGATGTACAGGATGCTACATAAATGAATGATTTAAAGCAAAATGAAGTAAGGCATTAAATAATCAATTTAAAGATTGCGAATATATAAAATATTAAATTAATCACTCGTGAAGACGAGTGATTAATTTAATATTTTATGTAGATACGACTAATTTTACGTTATACTATTGCGAATCTAATTGAAAAGAATATATTTTAACGGTTTTGTCAAAAAATCATTACAAATATTTTTAATTAGATTTAAATTGTGCTTTGAGTAATATCCCAGCAGGACCTACATTTGTGTAGCCTTAAATCGGTAAAAAGGCGCCATAATTAACCATTTGTTTGATATACTCATTCCTAAGGAGATATAAACTACTATTATTATATTGCACTTTGTTATTTACTTTTTTTTTATTGTTGTGAAATTGTGTATTTGAGTTTGCCGCCTATTGGTGCAATAAATGCTGTTATGTATTATTTTGCTCATTGATTTTCAACGACCAACCGTACCCTTTTTTTCTTTCCTTCAGCTAGGGAGAACTTCTTGCTACGGGATGAGCTCTGAAGATAGGATTTACGGTAAAATAATTAAAGCACACACCTTGTCGTTCAGGCGTGTGTTACTCCTGTGTTTCTTACGAACAACTGGCTCCCAAATTTTCTTCTCTCTGCTCTAGATTTAAGTGGACTATATTGTGCTTACCTCGACCCCTCTCCGACATCGCATGATCTAGCTGGTACATTCATTGGTACGACGTCAAGATAAAATCCGATCTTTTGCTTTTTTTTATTTTATTTACTTTGCTCTATCTTTACGTCGTAGCACATTAATATGTCATTACTCATTATCATTAGTTTAACTTTCTAGCTTCTGTTAGTTTTTCATAGTCCTTATGTTTACATTCACACATTTTAATCAAAAATCGCGAATTATTCATTAAATTTAAGATATTTACGTTTAAAGTTCTCTCAAACTTAACTGTACTTTCATAAGTAGGCGAGATTATGAAATTTTCTAAATTAACCTGAACTGTAAAAAGTGTAACTATTTTAAGAATTACGCAATTTTAGCTTACAAAATGACTGGAACGATATGTTTTATTTTATCACAAACTCACTCATGTAAAGATAGAATACAAAAATAGTACAGTGAATGTATAGACGGCAGTCGAGGGAAATTTAATATAGACTAATGGTTGAAATACAACAATATCTTTTCTTTCCAAAAGTATACATTCAACATGAAAAACTATAGCTAATGCGAAATCGCCATTGGTTTGACAATTGGGATTAATTCAAAACATTTCACAATATCACTTGTGTATGAAAATACGTTTGTCTTTTGAGATACTTAACTTCAAGATGTAGTTGGAACGCGATTTTTAAACGTAAGTATTTTAAAATTTTATGGATAATTTGAAATTTTGTAATATTGCTAATTAAAGACATTTTAATAATTTACGTAATGTTTTCACGGATACCCCCCAAATAGTTTAAATTTAAATATTTTATTGTGAGAAATAATTTTATAAAACTAATTCTTAAAAAATCAATGATGTGAGAAAAGCTATTAGGTAAAATTATCCTGTCTTCATACTATTTATTTACTTTTATACCAATTCAAAAAATCTACTCGTATACGGGGAGGTACTGGTAAGTTCTTAGCCTTACACGGGAAGCCTTACTGTATTTCAAAACAATTTTGATTTATTCAAGGTATTCACCTTTTAGCTCTATACTCGTAGCTTGGCGCTCATAGAGTAGTTCTAAATGTTTTAACAACAATTCTTTATTTTGCTCTAAAATTATTTCTTCCCAGTACTTATTACTGCTTTATTCGATAAGAACTTCCTTACTTTTAGGGCGGAGTCGGTCAATTACAAGCTAACTTCAACAATTTTCTGTTACGCTGCAAAAAAAATTCTCCATGTCGTTTGTCCACAATGTTATGCTTATGTCACGCTAGTTCGATATAATTGTTAGGTCTTTGTTCCAAAAGATCTATCCGAGAACTTTTGCTGCCAATTTTAGTATACTAAATTTCTTTGAGCAGAGGAACTAATGTGTTTCTGTTCCTTTGATTATTTTTTAGTATCCGGATCGTAATGATGGATCCGTGTTTCATTTATAATTACAATACGATTTTAAAACAACTCAAGAATCCCCTCCAATACGGAGCCAAAGTGACTTAGTTACCACTCTCAGCCGCTTTTGATAAGAATTCGGGCACTTAGGGACAAATGTGACAAATAATTTTCTCGTACCAAAATAATGATTTAATATTAAAAGTCCTAATTATAAGATTGAACTCAATTCGACGGTTCTACAAAGTATGTTATGCACGACGTCTGAATTCTTATCAGTAGACAAAGAAATAGGTATCTCAACACGATGCTCATCTTTAGCGTCTACCATTCTTGTCATAAATTTGTCAACACACTTTTTATAGCAACGTACTTCGATATATCCACAATATGCTGATACATTTCCTTGCTGGACAACACTTTTAAAAGCAAAATTAAGAATTCGATCTGCCATGTTTCCTTTAAAATTTCTAAATGCGGAAATACCTAAACTTTTACCAGAAAAATTATCAAACAACATACTCGTTGTCATAGTAATCGGTTTTGATTTTGTTTATGGAAAAATTCCAAGGTTAACTATTTGTCAATACCCCTCTTGTATCTGTAAACATTATATACTTACTTTAAATGATGGTAATTATATAACTCACATGATGGTAGAAAAGGTAGGTGATATCCACAGTATCCAAGTAAAGTCGAAGCAATCGCAATTGCAGTCCATAGATAAGTAGCCGCTATATGTGGACTCATAACAAATACACCAAGATGTAGAGGAAAAGATTTGAAAGTAAGTGCTCAATAGGATGAGCATAAATTAGTAAAATCAGTAAAATATTATTACCGGTGGGAATAATAAAAGCCTATTCCTTCTAATAACACAAGTACTGCTAATTCAAAAAGAACCCAGTGAAAACTGGGCAACTCTCTAACTGGTGGAAATTTGCGCCATTGTATAGATTTCCAAGCAAATATTAAAGCAGGTAATGTCAAAAATTGATTAATAGCAATCTACACCATTACCTAAAATGTAACACTTAATTAAGAAGTCATTATATAGTATTATTTATTTTTAGAAGTCTTTTGGTGTCTACAGGTTCGTTAGTGCCAAGTTGAACTTTATATTTCCTTAAAAAATTTGGTTTATTAGTGTAATCCAAAAATGTGTAGATGCGACCGAGTATCCAATAAACAGTTACAAATACAAACATTAGTCCATAAACGAAGAGGGTAATCGTGTCTCCTCCAACAAGGTCCAAGACTTTATCCCATAACGTTTGCCAAAAGTTTGCAGATGCCCCCCAAAATTGCTGACAGTGCCTTAAAATAATGTTTAATATGTCTATATGCATCAATGACAGCTTTTTACCATTGAATTTTGAGCTGTAAAAAGCACTATAACAGCTGAACACTAAATTATGAATATACTGGGCAATGAATCCAAAGTGTTTGGTTGTCCTTGGTTTTGGTAAATGGACAAATACTCAGTAGGCTTTTCATCTTTGAGAAAATCTGTAAAAAAGAATAGATTTTAGTCGAGGTTAAAAAAATTAGAATGCGTGTAAAGGGGGGGAGGAGGAATTTCTAAAAATGTTTTGAATACTAAAAACAGGGGGCACTCACGTTTAAAAAATAACCCATTACCTTAACATAGGTCATTTGCGGAAACTATAGAAACGTTTGTATAACAATTGTGTCTATAGCAATCTTTATTAACTCAATTAATCAGAACGAGTTTCCGAAAAGGCCTATACAGTTGTCGTGGTAGGTTTAATAAGCTTCGGCTAGTGATATAGTATAGATGGTGTTGATAATATATTACATACAATCGTTCATTTATTTGATTCAATGTCCCAAATTATATTATTAAAGCTGTATTAACATCTTTATTACGTAGAATGATAAAATAGATTCTCACATTGTAAAGCATCGTTACATATGCAAGTTGACTGACTTCATATACATAACACTATATATGGTGAATACATGTGTGGAATGTAACCCGAAAATACGATATATAGCTAAATTAGTTATGGGAATCGATACTAATGTGCATGCGTCGGCAGCATTAATCTTTATGTTGAAATAGCCTTGATCGTTATAATGGTGTATTACGAAACCAGATTGGTAAGATCTTATAACGGATCGAGGAAAAATTGGAAAAACGAAACCTGTTGTAATAAGGTACTTACCGATCGTGTATCGTACACTATTATTTTTTGCGCTAACAGCAACTATCAACCAATTACAAGAATTTGATATCAAACGTTTATTCCGTTTCATAACAGTTTGTTTGTTTGTTTTTGTGGCTGTGGGTTCGGGATGCGGAATTTCCCTTGGCCCTCGTGGATTAGAATTGTCATATAGTCATTTTGCCATGTCTACTAGAATTTTGCTGAATCTGGAGAAGTTCCACCGCCAGCAGGGATTTTTAACGTGCCAAACATCACATTGATACGGGAATTACGATTTTACTTCATTAACCAAGAAGAATGCATGTTTTTTAATTTTTTCTCCGCTGAAAAATTTACCAACCTCGATCAGGTTTGAACCTGCATCCCTTGGGTCTGGAGGCAAACATGCTAACCACTACACCAGTCGCGGCCGGCTTAATAACAGTCCAAGGGTCGCTATGACACATAACGGGTTTGTTGTAAAACACAATTGTGGTGTTACTATGACAATCACGCCAGTTTAGGAAATATATTGGGATGTATATTTTCCATCGAACTTGTGACAATTTTACCGTTAATACACATGATATCGAGTAGAGTAGCTGATTTTGCCGCTATTCTCGTAGATTCAGTTACAATTTGTTTCATATTGAATATACTTTTAACGCTTATTAGTTTTTCAGTTTGTGATGCTAATTTCATATATATATATATATATATATATATATATATATATATATATAT
>JAHWXV010047964.1:0-12442 GCA_024586415.1 Phrixothrix hirtus
TATATATATATATATATATATATATATATATATATATATACATGCATGCATGTATGTATTATATACACGAATACATACATTGTTTGAGTGCATCATCTTTGTCATTGTTTACATAAACAAATCGCGTTAGGTAATGAAAACCTTTCCCATAAGTGTGATAATATTTAAACTTGAGAATTATATATTTTTGGAAACTTTTTATTACTTTTATGCTCTGTAATATTTATGTTTTATAGTTTTTGATTACGTATTTATTTTAAGGTAGTTTTCCTTTATATCTAGGGTAATATAGTTTTTATTAATTTAAATAGATTTTTCTAAATTAAACACGCAAATACCTTTCTATTTAATAGTATAACGAAATTTCCAGTAAATCTTACAACTTGCGGTTGCTTGCTATTTCATGTCTATAATAAACAAACTTCCAATGTTTTAACTAAAAAACAGTAAAGTTTCGTCAAATATGAAAATCAGGTATATAAGTTGAAAGACATTCTTAAAAATAAATTTTCCCTTACATTACATAGAAATTGTTTGCTTGCAATAATTTCAATTACCACTTTAGCCATTACTCAAGAAAATCAGTAGTACTTTTCATGGCTGTTGTGGTTTTTATAATACCGCTAAGACGCAATGCTATTAATCACTCGAAAACCACTTGAAATCCGCTACCCTTCAACCGTTTTAATCCAATAACTACTTCTTTAGCTCAGTGATTTAAACATCCTTGGTTCCAGTTTTCCTTTAAATAACTAACCTTCCTCTAGATCTTGAAACTAATTACAAATTGAAATATATACGGTTCTTTAGAATTTCTGTATCACTTATCGTATCAACATCATATTTGGCGTTATTGAAGATGATGGATTATAATTTATTTACTATGAGAAGAATTAATTTGATGTACTAGAGCAAATTATAATATAGACCCTTGAACAAATTTATTGTATTTATCTATACTAATGGCAACGTTAATCCTTAAGTTGCGATTATTTGTGTAATAAACACTATTTTATGCACATTTAGTAAAATTTATACTCAAATTAGTAGTCAGTTCAGTTATGAAATGGGAATTATCTCGTCGTACTACGATTCTGAATTCAATGATAATAACGGATATAAAAGATCCGATAAGTCTGAGTTTGTATTACTTTGAACACTGCTTGAGTTATGCTTTAAATTATTATACCTACAGATAGGAAATTCTAAATTGATGAAATTGTTAGGGATAAATAACTTCCGTATTTTAAGTTTTCATTTCCTACAGATTAAGTGAACCGATGTAAAATTACAAACGCAAACGTGTAATATTTTCCTTAATACTTCATCTAATTTGTCTATTAGTAATTAACAATTAACAATATGTTCGAAAAGGGTGCTCTTTATTATTCACTAAAAACGTATTTGAAGTATTGGTAATTATGTCGGTATATTCCTTGGAAAATCTGATCAGATATTGTTTTCCCATTGTTTTGAGTTAATTGTTACTGAAAATTTGGGAAATAAATTCCTCTTACGAAGGGCGCCATAATCTTATTAGCGATAATTAGGTCCTTACCGAGTAAGTGGTTTCAAAGATAAGAGCTAAAGGTAATGAACTAGAAAACATACGATAAGACAAATGAAAGCTGAAAGAATACGAAAACTGGGTCGTAATATGAAATATTAATTAAATGTACTTCACTTTTGAAAAGGAAATGTGCTGGAAGGTCCATTCACTTTAAACGGCTCTTACTAGAAGTGGAACGAATGCAAAGTATATCAAGGCTTTAATAATGAAAACGGAAATTGTGTGTATATACATCAGAAATGCCTTTACAGATTTCCAGCAACTTTTCCCTTATGATATTTTGCCAAGTAGAAAATTATATAATATATACGATGACTGTAATAATGTGCTGCTGTTAAGGGAGACAAGGGTTACGGATGACATAAAGTTCACCAACAGCTCTTAAGGGAAGCACATTTTCGTACGAATGCAAAGTACACGAGCTTTAAATAGAAGGCTTCCATATGGATTGGCGTATCAGCTTATTAATATTTTCAGACAAATCGATAAGTCAATTTTAAAAATCTTATAATGCTATAATAAATTCATTGATTTATTAATGTAAATTACACTCTTGAAACGATGTTGTTCTAGTGCAATTTATTTCTGTAACAATTGCTATTAAAATATTAATGTTAAACCATAACAGCGAAACTAATTTCACCAACGAATTCAAAATTGACTAAACTTTTATTATATTAATAATGTTCCCGGAAACGTAAAATTAAGTACAAATTGGTATAGTTTCACAGACAACGTTTTAAAACAAATATGTTTACTGCTTTAATCATCATTATGCTGAATGAGATGCCATGGTAACTTTTCATTGCAACGGTTATTCTGTTTATTAAGGTTTGGCATCTAGTGCTGCAATTATTAGATTGTCCTTAACCAATATTAAATCTGCTATGTGAATTAATGAGAAAACGTCATTTGCTAATCTGGGAAAATTATTAGGCTTTCACATCGATCAGATGCGCATTGGCTTCGTACGATGGCATGTATAAAATTGCAATTACCGGTGTCACCTTAAAATCAACCTTAGATCTTTGTTCGTATAAGGAAATAACCCCAAACCACAGTTCAGCATATGCACCAAATTTAGCGTAATTGTAGAACATAGCAAACTAATAGACATTTCCTTGTTTACAGAAAATGAAAGGTATTAGAACGGCGAAAACGACTCTAAAAGTTGAGTTGAAAATTAGACTTTTAACACATTTTCACACCAATTTTAAAACCAAATTGCACCCAGTAATTGGTAAAAGCGAGCAGAGTATTAGTCCACGTACGGCGTATAAAAATTTTTATCACATTACATTGTACTTTTATTTACTACACACCTTATGTTACTATATATACGTATTAAATCATACACACATGCACAAAACTGATAATATTATACATTCCTTATGTTTAAGTACACAAATTTCAGAAAAAACACTTAAATTGGTGTTTCTGATGTAGTTTACAAATATGATAAGAAACTTCACTAAAGTGAAAAAGTTTCATCCTTCTGCAGATTGCACCCCATTTAAACCATCATCAGCGGGTGGAAAACCCTTTAAAAATAAACGTCCCCGTGTCTTCCATTTCAAGGTAGGGTAATTCTGGGATAGATGACCTACCTTCTGTGAAATAAGTTTTTCAGGTAGCTATTAATATAGAACTTAATAACTTCAATTGATAATAAATGCGTCTTTATTCAACTAAATGTATCAGTAACATAAAAGGTGTTCAAAAACCATTAGAAAAAGTTAATGTTAAGAAATGAAATATATTAAATGGGTTATCTCACCCAGAATGGACGGGAGAGTTATCTTTGACTGTTGGGTAAGATGACCTATACTAATTCTTACGTATTTTGGCTAAAACCTGACCGCATCTGTCACACAAGTTGACATACTTGGAACACTTTTCATGGAACCAAGAGTTACTTACAGTGGATGCAATTAATCCCATAGTTTTCTTTAACATTGTTTTATACGTATATAAGTCATCACTCTCATCATTAGGTTTCATTTCTACACTTGAATCTTTAGAGGAGGAGTAATAAAGCTTTTTGTTTTTTTTTTGGCATTTCCTTGTCTTTTTCTACTTAGTTTTTGTTGCTGGTTTTTTGTTCCTATTTTTGACTTCAACGGCCTTGCGTTTTTCTATATTTTCTGGACTTTCTTAAGCTGCAGTTATCTTCCTTGAGCTTTTCTTTATCTATCCAATTCTAGATGTAGATAAACGGATGAAATATCTTCCACAATTTTAGATGCCGTGATTGTTTTTGCGACAGTATTTTTTGGCTTTGCCTGTAAGATCTGATTTGTACTCTATAATCATCATCTGCATTAGAATTGTTTTGGAGAACTATATCACAATTGTTAACACTTTCAACGTATGCATAATCTGGTATTATGGAAGGGTTAAAAGCATAAATACCGCATGCCCTAAAGTCAGATACGCCCCTCTGAGCATTTGCCGATTTTAACCATACATCAGCTAATAATTTTCCAAACGTCAGCCGATAAATATTTTTAGTAGGCTTCGTTTTAATGAAAGAATTACAAGAATTGTAAAAATATGTTAAATGAGTGATTTAAAAGATAACCGATCAAGTGGTTGCAAAAATTGAGTGGTATGACTCGGAAAACAAAACAATGTTATTTAATTTTCTTCCGCATATTTCAGCATTTTTACTGAATTGCAGTGACAAGAATGACCATCTAATATAAGAAGCCCTATTTCATTCATATTGAAAATGTGGTTTGGCTTTTCCGAGAGTCTATTTTCCAAAATAGTGTCTTCAAGAAATTTGAAATAATTTGTAGCGTCTTCTTTATTCATATCCCGACTTCTTGTTAAAGAAACTCCTTTCAACTTTTTTACGCTTAGGCCGGGATTTTTTCGCATAAAGCTTTGCAACCAATCAAACCCGACAAAACGTTTAGCCCTTTTAAACGTATGTTTAGTTTCCAGCTTCTCAGCTAATCTAAAAGCCATTTCTCTGATGGATGCAAAACCCGCTTTTGTAATTTAAGAATATGGTTTTTATCTTTACTTCATTCTCCTTGCCAATCACACTAGTTGGACCTAATGACTGTTTGATTAACTTATTATTTTTTATCCCTCTTCGCAAAGTGGGTTGAGGTACATCAAACTGCCTAAAAGCCGCATTGACCCCATTTCTTAATTTATTACAGCATTTATTGAGGCCCTATCACAATTGCCTTTTCTTTTATAGATTGTCGACATGACTAAAACAAAAATACGTAAATCACAAAAAGCAACCCTTGCAAAATCTAATATGAACACTAACTCTTCTCTCCTTGAAACCAATCGAGTCTACTCACCTAATAGTTCAGGGTGAGATGACCCACCTAATTTTTTGGATATTAACAAGTTAACAGAGCCGATAGCCCCGCATTGATCATTACTAAATACATGGAAACCAGTTAATAGTAACAAACTAAGTAAACTTTGCATAAGAATATATTTTTAAATATATTTACTGTAAAGAGAAATTTTAGAACGTTCAAAATTTAAAAAATTCAAATGTTTTACGTTTTCATAGGAAGTTGTAGGAAAAATCATACAGAGGTACGTTATTGACACTCCCTCTTGAACGTCGAGACTAAACTAAAAGACAGTGCAACGAGTTGACAATTATGGCGTCGCGTCGTATCGAGTTGTCTCACCCGGCGGGCCCTCTCTCCCGGAATTATCGTATTTAAAAAGTGGACCCTTCGTCCCAACACTGAAGATTGATTTTTTTTACTGATAATAAAAATACATATCTACTATTTTCTACATGTGTGCTAAATGTCAGAAGCTTAAAACGCCGTATGAATGGCTTAAAAATAAATTTTCATTTCACGAATAATTAATAATTAGGATTTATGCAATAATGTATATTAATTAGAATATTTAATGATAATATCATATAAATAGAATATATTGTTCATCATTAAGAAATTAAACGAAAGGGACTTAGAGTCGTAAAGATATAGATTTCCACACAAAAGCTAAAATAATTGAAATTAATGACTAATGACAGTATAATTTAGAGGCACAGCTTATTATATTGAAAAATTGTATATCATAGTGGAAAGAGAATGGGTTATTTACTTTACAGGTAATTTAGAGAAATTATTTTCTTTAACATCAATAGGGTTTATTCCTTAAGGTTTTACATTTACAAAACTGTAGATAGTTTATTGCTTAATTTTTACTTAATATATTTAAATTTTAGAGGATGCTAACTTTTGACAATCTGCATTGTCCATTATGGTATATCTTTTGTCGCCTTTTATCGGTTTATACTAGGACGATCTAACATTAATAGCTGATAGAAGAATCAACGCATCAGCGAACATACTTATCGTAACATAATCCAACTCGCCCGTTTATCACCTTAGGGGTCAGTAGAATAGGGAGTAGAAAGAAATAAGCCAAACAGTAGCGTATACAGGAAACGGCGCAATGCCCGAAATATACTAAGGAATTGTTAAACGGTTACGCTGAGATTGTTATAGATATCATAGACAGACAGAAGCTACACAATCGCGACTGGTAACCGTACAAAGACCAAAATAATTCATCTAGAAAAGAAGGTATCCATCTCTTTACCTAAAAAAGTGTGTATATGCGCTTTTCTATTACAAATCATTATATAACTGTGAGATTTATATTAGAATTCCTTTATTTTAACCTATCCTAATTGGTTATTGCCAAATTAGGACAACAACCAACATCTATTGAATTCGCTTTCTGAGCGAAGGTTCAAATTGTCTAAAATGTGTTGAGGAAAAGTATACCTATATTAATGGCTCAACTACAGTATGTTTAGATACAGGAACGTTTTGTTATCACGTCACCTAATTTTATACATTAACAACGAAACAATGACGAACGAGTCGTTGATCATAGTAATTAGCTTGTTACAAATTTGGTAGCGATCACTATACAATGAAATTGTATATCCATTAAAAGGGAAATTGTTAGGCTCCTAGTGTGGCTATGACCTTATCTGCCACATTTTACCACCTCAGCAGCGTGCACATATACCGGAACTAGCATCCGTCAGTATCGAAAGAACCATAAAGTATGGCGCCAAACGTTCCTTAATTCGTACAAGAACCTTGTACACCTGAACGACAAGGTATGTCATGTTGTGAATGAAGTCTCGATCTTATATTCGTTGTACTTTGTATCGGTCTCGAGTGGAGCTCACCTAGATAAAGCAGAAAATGATTCACAAACATAAATTAGAAAAAAAAACAAATTCCCAAACAATAACATTTATTTCATTAGAGAAATAAACAATCCACCAGCATTGCATAAATAAAAATAATCTAGCGATAACGATACATTTTTATCTCGGTAGAAATACATGTATCAAACAAAGGTTACTGAAAGTGCTCTTTAAGAGGTCAAAGCTAACTGTTATAATTTTTATATCTACTTCGTGCATTAAATAACGACTTCAACGTCGAGACCGTAACATACTCCAAGCATTAACGTAAATAAGAATTTTGGATTGATTTCATTCCATTAAATCTTAGTACCGTGTTGTGTAACACTATCAGTGCAATAGATTAGGTGCACCCTTTTTCTACGGCATTGTACATATTATACGAAATAAAGGCGACATACATATATGCCGATGGTTTTTATAGATTGTTTACAAAATTGTAAAAAACCTTATAGTTAAACCTAATATTACTGTTGTAAGTTAAATAAACATCAGCTTTAAAAGTATATTTTAAATCACTCGCTCTCTTTCATTATATGAATTGAGAACTTCGATAATTGGGAGTTGTTCAACTGAACTCGTTTAGATTTAATGCCAAATAACGTGTATGAAATAAAATTTATGTTTATCTTTAAACATAACTTCGATTTTGTTGGAATGATTGAAAAGATATGCCTTTTTAATTGCAAGCGACGCACGTTTTCAAATTAAGATTCAGTTAGGTAGGCGTAGATTTTCAAACTAATAACTTTGATGGCTTAGAGCGTCTATTATATTGCAATGGGATTCGAATTTAACTTAGGTGTTCAATTTACCTCGATTACCCCAAGCATTAGTTGGATTATATCTTCGAACCGTTGTCATTGTTAGGGAACTGTTTGTTTTGGAAAGATATATCATTTTTATGTTTAAATTATAAATCCAAGCGTAGTTCTACAACTGATTGTAAGTTTAGCTAAGCAAGTTTATTTTTAAACACTACCTTCAATGTATTCGTAATCTACCCAAGTTTATCCTATTCTGTGTTTTATAACAACGTACAGCTTAGGTAACTTCAGTTTCAAGTAATATTGCACCAAATATCATTCGATAATGGTTTTCTAGTTTCTTTGCCGATGCATATGAAATACAGTTAAGAGAAAGTTATTTTAGGCCAAAATTTTCGATGTACAGCTTTTAGCAGAAATGTGTGTTTTTAGATCATATGAGTCCAAAAAAACACGTTTTTAGATCATATGAGTCCAAAAAAACACGTTTTTAGAGATGCGATGGGTCTATGTGTAGGCGTGCGCGTGTGCGTATGCGCGTGTATGGGGTGATGCGTATGTGGTCTATACATATATCTCATATAATAGTAAAATTTTGTATTTACGTTTACTACGTCCCTAATATGTCCTAACAAAAATTTCTATAACAAACAACAGCTCCAACAATTTTTTTTAAGCATACTACGTTTCTTATGATATTTTACGACAACTAATTGCCTTTCCTGAGAAAATTCATCGAAGGTAGTTATCGAATAACTCCCAGTAATTCCTACTGTAAAGGCTGTTGATTAACAAAGAACGGCTCAAATAAATTACGCTTCTAGAGGGATGCAAAATATTATCCATGGTTGTAAATTTGTTTTAACCAAAATAGCAAATTCATGGAACTTACGAATAAAAGTTTAATTATATATTTTAATATAACACTTATTATAATAGGGAGTCTTAAAACGAAAGCGGTTAAGGTTATTAATGGTAAAGTGATAATACTTTTGTTGTACTCCATAGCAAGTTGACTGTCCCTGTTTCTTCCAGAACAAATAGGACTTCTCAGCGGGCAGCAAACTGTTCGCAGTTGTTCAAAATGGCTCTGCAATATTACTCAAATCGTATAATATATACAATTAAATCAATCATAGCACTGGATGTGTGTCTAAATGGCAATAACATGCACTATTTATTTTTATTGGTTTTTTAATTAATAAATAATAACAATTTAAAGAACTAAAATTAACTCCCCTATATAAGTCGTTCTACTACAGATGTTTAAGTTCCTCTTTATTTCAATTTTGAAATACTATACGTTTTATAGATAGAGCAGCTGTTATGGTTAGTAAACTAATTTAATGTAATATGTTTATAGTATACAAGATGAATCATACTGGGTGCAAAACTCTTTAACAGCAAATTATACACGTAAAAATAGGTAAAAGAGTTCCTATCAACAGGATCTGAAAATGCACTCTCTTCGAGATAAACACCCCAAATGGGGTCGGTGAAAATCATGTTACTGTTTGTATTTCCTAAACGAAGCAACCGATTGATATCATGCTTGAAGGTCTATGTTTTTACCGATTTTTGTTGAGATTCCTGAACTATAGGCGCCGGAAGTGGGGGTAGTGGTAACGTTATTAAGAATGTTTTTATGTTCTTCGGAATTTTACAGGTTTAAAGTTAAAATTGCTTTTCCCGAACCTCACTAAGTAAAAAATGTTGCTCTTGTTTTGACTTCGTATTTTGCATCGTTTTCGAGATAATTGCACTTGTTTATCTTAAAGTGCTAATCTGTGCTGTCACTGCAATCCACAAAACCTGATAAAAACATATTAGCCTAGAAAATAAACGAATTGCCATTAATACTTGTACTACTTATTGTTGTTGTTACCTGTCAACATACTGTTTAGTAAAAGTGTTTTTTCGTCAGCTTTTTAGAGTACTTAAAATATTAATTATGAGTAACTTTACTGCACATTAGTATGCCGATATGGTATTTGTATACGGATATTGTAACGGTAATGGTGCAAGAAACAGGAAGAACTACTGTAAGCAATAATGCTGGTGCCCCCAACGTCAAGATCTTAATGAAATAGAACAGGACATAATTGCTAAGGCATTAGAGGATCCTACGACAAGCACCCGAAGGAATTTCAGCCAGTTGGAAACATCGCAGTCTTTGGTATGAAGAACTATTCATAGGGAAAAACTGCATCCATATCATTACCAATCCGTTCAGGCCCTTCACCCAGGGGACGATGAACGAAGCTCTGAGGTTTCCCGTTGGATTCTGCGAGAGCAGGCAGATGACAAAAATTCTTTCAAATTTCATGTGGCAGATGAAGCGATTTTTGCGTGAAGTGGGATTTTTAATACTCATAATGTTCACTGCTAGTCCTTAGAAGATCTACGTTTGACAAGGGAATCCAACTTTCAGCAACGTTTTTCAATAAATGTTTGACGGGAATTTTTAACGGTACCTTAGTAAATCCGCTATTTCTCCCAAATCGCTTGAATTCGATTGAATACATAGAGTTCCTGGACAATAATGTATCTGATATTTTATATGACATTTCTCTAAACACAAGGTGAAGTATGTATTTACGGCAAGATGGCGCACCACTTCATAATAGTGGCCTGGTCTCCAAATGGTTAAATTGTCACTTTTGAAGGTGGTAGATTGGCTGTTGGAGTTCTGTAAGGTGGCCGCTATGATCACTGGATTTAAATCCAGTTGATTTCTATCTTTGGCGTCATTTAAAGAAAATGGTTTTGCAGTTGTAATAACTTCAAGAAAGCAGCTCATTCAAAGACTCGTTGATGCTGTAACGAATATCCAGAATGATCCCACTATGACTTTCAGGGATTATCAGTCTATAATAAGACGCTGCATTAGGGCGGAAGGAGGACATATTGAGCATTTGCTATAAATAGCTGCTTTTTTGTGCAATACTCGTAGTTTTACATTCTGTTTTTTTTTTCATGTAAATATCTTTACTGTATTGTTTCTTTTCACTAAGCAATACTTATTATTTACTCATCCTTGTTACATTACTGTTTACAGAAAATAGGTAAATAAAAGCTATACATTTACCTAAATTTCTTGTTTGTTTATCTATTGTTTACAGTAATGAGATACTGTTTTCATTTTACGCTAATACATACTAGTACGTATTCCACGCTCTAACGATTAACAGATTAACACTTTCAGTGTCAGCACAGATTAACACTTTCAAATAAACAAGTGCTATTATCTCGAAAACAGTGTAAAATATGAAGTCGAAAGAAGAGCACCTTTTTTACTTGACAGGGTTCGGTAAAACCAACTTTAGCTTTAAACCTGCAAAATTCCAAAGAGCATAAAAGTATGCTTGATAACGCTACCCGTACCCTCACTTCCGACGCCTATGGTTCATGAATCTCAACAAACTACCCAATTTTGTTTAAATCGGTTAGTTTTTTTAGGAAATACAAACAATAACATGATTTTTGTCGACTCCATTTGGGGGTGTTTATCTCGAAGAGGGTGTATTTTCAGTTCCTGTTTATAGGAACTTTTTTACATATTTTTTCCTGTAAAATTGCTGTTAAAAGGCTTTGCACTTATCATGAATCACCCTGTATACTTATTTTGTACTGCATACAAAAATGTAAAGTTATAGCCTCAGGTCCTCTTGATAGCTTGCAGCTTACAGCTTTTACTGAAATTGTAGGCATTTTTGTATTTATGGAAAAAGTTTGGATTTGTCCAATTCGTTTAGGTATAGAAATATACCCACAGACTATAAAATAAAAATTAAAAAATTTTAAATTGTGCTCCCCTAAAAAAAACTCGGGTTTGGATTATAATCGATAGTGTAAAATAAACTAGAAATCGAAGGGACCAATTCTAATTGTATATTCAATATGGAAAGTTCTTGCAGTAGCAAAAGCCGAACTTACCTAGGTTGTAAAACTTAGCGAAGTTTGCGAAATAGACGCAAATATCTAACGGAAATCCAACGGTTTCCCGGTATGGCACGCAACCGGTAGCTTGAAATTTCACATCGTTTGATTGATTAATGCGATAGCAGAAAGGGGATTGAGAAAAGTTATAAAAGCAGAACTTTGCAAGAAAAACCATATTACTTCATCCAACGTCGGCGATTCAATAAACAACCAGGAACCTGTTTCGTAAGTAGAACGATTTGACGGTAACTATGTAAGTCCCGAAAAATACACTGCGTGCAAACTTATCCGGGAATTAGAACTGTAGTGCCTCTGATTGATAACCGGCAGCAAAAATAAGGCGTTACGTAAGCACCGCCAAGAAATATATAAAAATTAAGGTTTTATAAAAACGGCAGTTCGTGTAAATTGTGCATCCCACAAAAAAGTAAAACTTGAAAAATTCTTATCCAGATCATTAACTGGATATGAAAATCAAATCATAAATCCAATTCAAATTACGACGTAAGTGAAAGTTTGAAGTATTAAAAATTAATAAAATTTTTTAAAACAAATTATTAGCAAATCTTGCAACATTTATTCTTGGTAAACTTATTTTAATTTAATTTTAACTGAACCTTTATACCTGCAGTTTAGATTCTTTTAGCAGAGTCGTGCAACTGCTTAATTTTGGACAAAGAATAAACGGATCTAACTTAACGGGTATTTGTGTTTATTACTTAACTGTGTTTTTAGTAGAAATAAGTTTTAAATTGCATTTTTATTATTGTTTTAAATTTGAAATTTAATAAATGTATTGAACTCATTGTACTTTATTACTTACTGGTATACACATACACACATACAAACACACACACACACACACACACACACACACGCACGCACGCACGCACGCACGCACGCACGCACGCACGCACGCACGCACGCACGCACGCACGC